>OU015490.1:182420075-182432575 GCA_907164885.2 Dolomedes plantarius
ATACATTACGTCATGTGTCCTCAAATTTAATTACTGATAAAGTCTCTTAATTTTGTCTAAGTTATTTGTTTGAAAAAATGTTTTCTCCCATAATACGTCTTGCATCTTTGCAATGTACTAAAAAGCCCTTCAGGCGTATTTTCTTCAAACTGTAATTCGCATCGGAATGTGTTAAAAGAAAGTTAATTTGTTAAATGTGTTAAAAGAAAGAATAAGTTTGAAATGTTCAGAAATATTTTGAGAAATACGGAGGAAAAGCATATTCGATCGCAAGAAAATGTTTGTTAAATAGAGAATGAACTCCACTATTTAGAGGTTATTTTACGAAGAAATTCGCAAAATGTTCTTAGTTCCAAGGAAAAATTCGTAAAATAGAGAAATTCGCAAAATAGAGGTTCGTTAAATAGAGGTCCAACTGTATATATATATATATATATATATATATATATATATATATATATATATATATATATATATATATATATATATATTTATTTATATATATAATGGATATGATTAGATTACAGAATCTTCAGAATTAGAAATTTATTTCCGAGTGGCTAAAACATACATCTTATCTAATAGACAGCCAGCACCCGAGTGGCTCCCGGTCTAGCTCATAAAGGTATCTGCGGTTAAGAATTTCTGAGCAAAGATATTTCTTGAAAGCTGCATGTGTTGTACAGGAAGATCTCCTTATTTGGGCAGAGAAAAGGGTCGGATGATTTCGTTGCTTCCCAGGGATTTCTGAGGCTATGAAAAATAGCTCTGGGTGTGAAAGCAGAATTCAGTAATGCCATCCTAAGCATGACAGGGAAAGAAAATTTATAGGGGATCAACTTAAATTTTATACTTTTTATATCCCCACCCCCCCATTTTAAAAACGTTGTCTACCCTGGTGGTGGATCTCAAACATAACATACAAAAATAAAATACAAAATATTACAACTATACTAAATATAACATAAGATTACAATATATCTCTGGCAAACTCCACAACGGTTCCTCCAGATAGCAGGTCCATGTGGTTTCCCTGCTATCCTTCATCTTATGTGCTTCATATGCACTTTACCATAATTACAGTATAAATTCAAAATATAAGACTTGTATTCAAAATATAAGATACCTGGAAATTACCTCTAACTACCTGGAAATTACCTCTTAATATTGTCCACGTATTGTATTATTAATTCTCACATTATATTCTAGTCATACTCACATTGTTTATATCCCAATCAAAATTCACTCTATTATTTTATTTAACTTCCTTGGGTACTCTTATATTCATAATAATTCTCTATTCATGCAAAATTACAATATTATAAATTTTTTATTTCATATCAATATATCTTCTTTGTCTTCAAAGTACTGTTATATTAATAAAACAACTTAATTACATCAAAATTCGTTTCAATAGCAATACACATTTAATACCTTTAACATACCTTACTTCTGACAAACAAATCACATCTCTCTCAAACAACCGTGTGTCCTCACGTTTGCCGAGCAATGCTGACTCTGAAGTTGGAAAAGAGGTTAAAACAAATTCCTCCCACCACTTCAAAAGAAAATTTTTGTAGATGAACAAATGTAGGTACATGGATTCAGTTTCTCAACTGTAGTTGCTCTCAAAGAAAAACCCAAAAAAACAAAAATAAAAATTTTCCAAATGAGAAAAAAAATGCTTCGAGTTTTTTAGCCATCACAACCCGACAGTTAAAAAAATAGAAAAATAAAAACAAAATAAGAACAACAAAACTGGGGAAAAGAATGCATCATGACGTTAAATTAAATTTTATAAAATTCAAAATTCCCTTTAATAATTACAAAATTCAAAACTTCACAAGATCAGTGTGTACCATATTTAGTTGTCATTAAAAGGTAGTTGGAGATCTGGAGACTCACAATATTGACAGTCCTTTGATGGCAGTTCCTCAGTATCCTTTGGTTTCTTGTCGCTTGGGGTTTCAATATCATTTAAATGAAAATTCTCAGAAGGATGGAAAAATCGAAGGTGAGTAGAACGTACAATCTCAGTGGGAGTTTTATAAAGAGCATTGGGATTATCAATTTCAAAAAGAACATCTGAACATTTTTTAGATTAGTATAAGGGACTGAATAAGGTGGGGCAAGTTTTCAGGTATTTGAATATTGGAATTCTGCATATAAAATTAAATCCCCGACTTTAAATTTAATTTGTTGAAATCTCCTGTCATATCTTATTTTATTCGACTGATATTGTCTAGTTCTTTCGTGTGCAATTTTTCTAGCTTCTTCTATAGGAGGGTATATCTCATTATCTTGGAAAGAAATTTTATAAGGCAATTCGCCATACATTAAATAAATTGGGGGAAATCCAGTTATCGAATGAGGGGTATTATTATATTCTTGGGTGACAGACTCCAAGATTTTTGTCCATGGCAAGTTAATAGGGCTATAACTAACCTTGAATTTTAATCTAGTTACTATAGTTTGGTTAACTCTCTCGCCCTTTCCATTTGTCTGCGGTCTATGAGCAGATGTCAACAGCTGTGTAACATTATTACGCCTGAGAAAATATTTAAACTTTGATGAGGTAAAAGCGGCATTCCTATCACTTCAAATTTTCTCGGGTATATGATTTTGAAAAATGGAATTCAAACAATTTATATAGGTTTCCGTGGTAGCACTTTTAGAAGGAAAAGTCCAGATGTACCTAGTGGCATGATCAACTACAATGTGTGAATATTTCATAGTAGAATTATAATAACTTAAACCACCTACAGTATCAATTGATAACAGTTCAAAAGGTTTATCACACAGAGGAAGAGATTGCATAAAACCATACTTTTTCTGATGAGACTTCTTGTTTACTTCACATTTTTCACAAAGTCTAACATAATTTCCAACATCATTAATGATCTTAGTCCAATAATATTGAGGTGAAATAATTCTTAACATTGAAGCTATACCTGGATGACCATGGATGACCAAATTTTTCATCTACTCTCTCTATTAATTTAATTCTTAAAGCTTTTGGTACAACAATTTTTATTAAACCTTGTCTTTTCACTACTACAACATTATCCTTGGCCTTATTAAAACATTATCCTTATTAAAACATCTGGGTGCTGTTATATTTTCTAAATTAACAACACCTAGATCATTTTGCAAATGGATGATTTCATTTGTATCTAACAAGGGTTCTGGAGGGGTGGTAGTTATATTAAAAGCAATTGGGTTTCTAGTTAACATGTCAGCTTCAACATCTGTTGTACATTTCTTATATTTCATGTCAAAATCATACATAGAAATTTTTAGAGACCATCTGAAAAGTCTACCTGTGAGATTTTTAAAAGTTTTAAGCCAAACTTGTCTGTGATGATCTGTATGTACAGTAAAATGTGACCCATGAAGGTAGGAATGAAATTTATTAGACTATCAATTATGGGCAAACATTCTAATTCAGTCATCGTATAATTAATTCCATATCGTCTAAGTCGTCTGGAGTGATATGCAATTGGATGTCTGGAGTGATATGATCTTATTTTACTATGGAGGCTATGGCTTCTTTTGATGCATCAACATAGACATGGCAAGGATAATTTGAATTATAAAGGGCCAATATGGGTTTTGAGATTAAACTATCTTTGAGTTTTTGAAAAGCTTGTTGACATTCAGGCGTCCATACCCATATCTGGTCTTTCTTTAAAAGGTTATTTAAAGGAATTCTAATTTTAGCGTAATCAGGAATAAATTTATGATATAAGTTGACGGTGCCTAGAAATCTTTGTAAATCTTTAACGCTCCTAGGGGCCAATAATTTTTTGATTGTTTCTACATTAGTGTAATTTGGGTTGTATGATCCATGCTTAACTCCATAGCCTAGAAAATCAATAGGATCTTTAGCAAAATGTCATTTCGATTTTTTTTAATTTAATATTTTCCTTTTCACAAATTTCAAAAATTGTATTTAAGTGATGAATATGTTCTTCTAATGAATCTGAGAAAATATTTATGTCGTCAAAATAGTTTAGAGCAAAGTTAACTTGATATTTATCAAGAATACGCCTAATTGTTCTTTGGAATATTGAGGGAGCATTCCAATCCACGAGCATTCCATCCACGAAATCCAAACGGGAGTCTGGTAAATTGGTACAAGCCATAGTTAGAAGTGAAAGCAAGCTTTTTAGCTTCCTCATTTCTAATTTCAGGTGTCAATACCCATAAGAGAGATCTAAAGTGGAAAATACTTTTGCATTAGTCAATTTATCTAGAAGACTGTCTATTCTGGGAATGGGTTCACAATTGGTCTTTGTAATTTGGTTCATTCTCCTATAGTCAATACATAATCGATTCCTAGCATTATCTTCATTCTTAAACGCGAGAGTAATAGGTGAAATATATTGGCTATAACTAGGTTTAATAATTTTGGCTTTTAATAAGGCATCAAATTGTTTTTTGTATCACTGCGTCGTCTGTAGGCGATGTTCTGTGTGGTCTTTGACTTATAGGAAGTTCTGAGGTTAAGACTACTTTTAGTGATTCTAAATTAATTTCTCCCACATCAGACTTATTCTTAGCAAAAACATGATAAAATTTTTGCATTAAACTATCAATATCACACTTATCATAATTACAAGAAATCACACTACATAAATAATTATTATTAAAGATGTAGATGACACTTTTTCATTATTTCCATGGTCACTTTTCTTACTAGGATTATTATGACAGCTGGTACAATTAAAATGCTTAAGTAATTTATTATGCTGAAAAATTTCTCTAGTTTTAAAATTAATAGTGACATTTAAGAGTCCAATAGCATGACTAGATAATATAACATAAGGTAATTGTACATTAGGTAAGTAATAAAATTTTAATGTTTAAATTTTTTCACCCAATTTTAACGGGATCATTATGTACTGACTTACCTGGACGTTTCGTCCCACAGCTGTAATGGTAATAATGCCCGTTTTTAAATTTAGTTTGTGTTTTTTAATTAATATAGGACCTGGTAAAAGATTTAGAGTTGAGCCTGGATCGAAAAAAACCTGGACTTTATGTCCACACAACAGGCTCTCTACTACGGGCACTCAGTCATTGTCATTGGTTCTCACATTAAAGTTTTGAGTAGGATTCTACACTGTCATTCTTGGCTGAAAGGAAGGTGCACTGGTGTTGAGTCCGGGTCGGGGACGTTGCTGGAAACGGGACGGATAAAAATTATTTCTCCGTCTCCACTCCTGGAGTTGACGATTAATATTTGGCCGAAACTGTCGGTAATTTCCTGGTTGTTGTTGGAAGCGTGGACTCCAGCCTGGGGATCTATGGAAAACTGGTAGCTTGGGGGTATAAAAAGGTCCTTTCTTCTGAATTTTGTTTATCCAAGAGTTTTAACATGTTCTTGAGTTCTTCACAAGTTTTTGTCGAATGGAGTTGGAGATCTACTTTTGGGCATGCGTTTATTCCCTTTATAATGTAGTATTCCTGCTCTTCCGAGGTCATCGCTGCTTTTGGAGCTATTTGTTGGATAGTGTAAGAATAATCTTCATAGGTTTCTTCCCTTTCTTTTTTTCCGTCTTAACAATTGCTGGTGTATTTCTGGTTTGCCTATATCAGTCCTAAATTCTTTTAGCAGTTCTGTTTTTAATTCGCCAAAGTTCTTAAAGAGGGGTCTGGATTAAAGAAATAATTCCATATATCCCGTACATAGCTTGTGAAAATATATAAGTTTTTGTATAGTGTTTAACGTCAAAAGTTCACAAACCTGCTCATATTCTGCTATGTAATTTTCGATTGGCACTTCATTTCAATATGGCTTAATAAACACGTTAATATCTGAAAATCGGACGTGAGATCGTTCATCATTTTCAGTTGTTAAGTCCACGGTTTAATCCAAATCTGGTTTCTTCTCCTTCTGCATTTTTATTCCTCTTCAAAATTAAATTAGTCCCATGTAACAGAAATAGATCGGAAAAACTTGAAAATATGTCCTCTTTTTCACCACAATTAGGTGTCAAAATGAAACGCCTTTCACTTTCATTTCTTCATAACGATGTCATCGAATAGCGTAAATCCAAGGTCAGTCATAATCCACTTGTAATCGCTGCGGTTTCCGTCGCATGGAAGAATGAATGACGCTTTGAAATTCTCGCGACGGGTGCTAGTAAAATTCATTAAAGCTTCCTTTACATATTGAAATTAAAAATTTAAAACTGGTATCCTCACTGCAGACAGATCCTGCCGGCTATAATTACTTTAATGAATATGATTAGATTACAGAATCTTTAGAATAAGAAATTTATTTCCGAGTGGCTAAAACATACATCTTATCTAATAGACATCCAGCACCCGAGTGACTCCCGGGCTAACGTATAAGGATATCTGCGGTTAAGAATTGCTGAGCAACGATGTTTCTTGCAAGCTGCATGAGTTGTGCAGGATGATCTCCTTATTTGGGCATAGAAAAGGGTCGGATGATTTCGTGGCTTCCGAGGGATTGCTGAGGCTATGAAAAATATATCTAGGTGTGAAAACAGAATTCAGTAATATCACCCTAAGCATGGCGGGGAAAGAAAATTTACAGGGGATCAACATAAATTTTATACCTTTCATATATATATATATATCGGATTATTCAAACAACAGTATAATATTTGTAAAATGAGAGGCAATATAAATAAAGTTAATTCATTGGAAAATATAAAAAGCGAGATAATAAATATGCAAAAACATTTAGTTATTACTTATGTAGATAAAGTTAGTTCAAATTGCGCATTTATATGTAAAAAGTTTTTTCAAGATTATTTAACCAATGTGTATAATGATACTACCATTTATAGTAAAATAAATAAGTCTCAAAACGAAATTAATAACGAAATAAAAGCTTTATACCGAAAATTGGGTATTGACTTAAAGAAAATTAATTACCCATATTTAATTATGGTACCTAAATTTCATAAAAATCCCATTAAATTTAGGACTATAACTGTAGGCTGTAATACTTATCTCAATATAGCCAACGATCAATTATTAAAAATTCTCAGAAAAGTTTACAGTAAAATTGATTCGGATGAATGTTATTTTATTAAAAATAGCTATGAATTGATAGAACAAATTAAAACATTAATAGACATAAACTCAATTAAGAGTTACGATTTTCAAGATTTGTTTAACAACATTAATTTGGAGGATTTATATGATATTATCATGGCATTCTATGAAAAATATGACCTACAAGAATTTATAACAAGAAATAGATATAAAACACTGTTACAGCTGGTTTTTTATGAAACAGTATTATTTAATGGAATGGGATATTTTAAACAAATAAGAGGCATAACCATGGGGGGAGGGTGTTCTTCCGCCCTTGCGGATCTGTATCTGCATCAATATGAAACAGGAACATCGTTACTCAATGAAATGTTTTATTTTAGATATGTTGATGACATAGTGATATTTTTTAAACAGGATTCACTCTGTGTAACTTTTAGCTTTTTTCCAAAGAGTATCAAACTTTTAGAAACTGATCAAAATATGGATAAAAGTATAAATTATTTGGACTTATGTTTGAGATGTGAAGATGGAATTGTAAAATAAAGTATATACGATAAGCGTGATAGCTATACATTTCCAATTAACAAAATGCTATCATGGCACACATGCCTCCATAAAATTGTTAAAAGAAATGTAATCGTCAATCAGTTCCTACGTAACTATAAATTGAACGGCGATAAAGATAAATTAGTGTATGGTATACGGAAAATTATAAAATTAGCTAAACTACAAGAATTCCCAAAAAAATTTCTAATCAATATCACTAGCAATTTTTTTAAAATACCCAGGAAAGATTGCATTAATCGATTATTTTAACAAAATTGTATCAAAATTGAAATAAAATCTTAAGACATATAAAAAAATTCTTCAGGTGATGGAGGGTGTTATTTGCGTATGCAGGTGAGTGCATTTTTCCTCTAAACACCTATTTTTATATATTGTTACTTGGATTTATCCTGAGCTATTTAGTTTTGTATTTTGTATTGATCTAGTGTATAGGTATAGATTCTGACTTGGTGTAATCATTTTCTTTTTGTGATCACTTTAATATGTGTTGGTTATAAGGCTTAAATGTTTAAATTTACATAGTGATAGATTGAACTGCTTTCTATTTCATTCCTTTTGTATATTTTATTTGTTAAAGTTGGTTATCAACTCAATAGGTTATTCTGGGCTATATTCTTTTTAAGTATTTTTTTTCATTTATAGTGTTTTTTTTGTTGTCATTATTGTGTACATTTTAGTTAGATTGTTCAACTTCTTATTTTCTTGCTGTTAGTTTGGCTAAAGGCACTGATTTATAATTAGGGGATGTACCAGACCACCGAGAGTGTTGCAATGGCACATAAACATGTTTAATCGGAGAAGGGTGGTCACAACTCCCCCCGGTCACTTAGGTACATCTCCATATTAGTATTCTTTTTGTAGGATTTTTCAATTGTTCATACTTCTGCTGTACGGTTTTTGACTTTTTCTTTTTATGTTTTTAATATCAAACTTTAATATATATATATATATATATATATATCCCTTAACGGCCGTTCTTACAAATGGGGTATGACATTTACCGTTCTAAAGATGGAATCGTAAAAATAAGCCCCATAAGCTAAAGATTAAATATTCAGTTAGGATGGCAAAAATTTTTAGAGTCCAACAAAATGTCTTCAAAAGGATCCTATTTTTTGTAGCCTCAGAAATTTAGCTGGATACAATTCAAAACGATAGCGTGACCTTCCTCAGAGTTTTTAATTTCGCCTTTTGGTGTTTCCTCACATCGCTGAATCTTTTGTGGTTTGTAGCTAGTTTCTGATTTTTATGCATGTGTACAGTTTGTTCGTAAAATAATAGTGGGGTTTCAGATGGTTTTAGCTATGTAACAAATCCTGTTACAGACATGTGTCATACGTTAAATGAAAGAGAAACACTCCAAGGTTATGTGCTTGAAAGCTTTCATGCGGACTCCAACAAACTCCGGTACTAGCGCAGGGTAATTCCTGAAAATTTTAGACTCAGCTCCTCTACATTTATCCACAATCGTGCAGGAATTTCTTAACGAAACATTTTCTCAGCAATGGGCCTGACGAGAAGGACGGATTGCCTGGACCCCACGTCTCCAGACCTTACCGCCGTGGATTTCTATTTTTGGGGTTATGTAAAAATAGAAGTGTTTTCCATTCAAGTTCAAAATCTGGACCATTTAAAAGAAAGGATCACTGAAGCTGTTTCGTATATCACGCTGGATGTTCTGTGCTGTGTATGGAAAAATACTGAATATCGTCTTGACGTCTGTAGCACAATTAAGTGAGCAAACATGGAAATCTGTCGAAAAGGTAAGAAACGTGGAGATTTTCTCTTCAATTTGACGTATAATTCATGTCTCTACAATACTTTGTTCCGAAGCTATAACAATTTAAATCTCCACTATTTTTCTTCCGACACACTATATGTATATGTTGCCCTTTTGTTATATTATTTTGCCGTTTTTGTTATATTATTTTGCCCTTTTGTCCTCTATTATTTTTGAGACTCGATGGAAGGAATACAAGAGTCAGAAAATCAAACCTGAATTTGAAAAGGTGTAGTTATAAATAGAAACTGCCTAGAACATTCAAACATTACATGTAAAAATAAGCCATTCAAAATTAAGAAAATGTTGCACTTTGTACACGGGCGAGCCCGCTGAATGGTTAAATCATTTTTAAAGGGTTGCCAGGTTGGCTACTTTTCATTCTCAAGAGTGGCGATAATTGTGAGCTCGAACGCCAAATGTGATCGGCTAACAGAAAAGTACCGACAATATTAATGTTTTCCAGCTTACTTTTGTGATTTTTGGACCACATACATGTAATATCTATTTAGGGTTCTTTCCCGTACTCGCCACCTTTATTATAGATTTTTCTCATGCATAACAAGCTTGAGTCTCTAATAGACTGTGTCTAATCAAATGTAAATCCCACTCGACTGCTATGTTTAAGTAGTCGTAAGACAGTAATGATAAATAAATCTAAAACGTATAAATGAACAGCATGTAAATCAAAACATTGTTTTATGAACAAGAAAGCATTTTAATTATAATATATCAGTAAAAGATGAGTAATTAATTAAATGAAGCAACTATGCATCACTTCTATTTATTATAATAATAGAGGATATTGTCTTACTACTTTACGCTACTTTATGCGTTTTACGTTGTTTTACTTAAAAAGTAAAGTATTAAATAGAGACTAGCTTCAAACTATAGTTATAAGAAGGCTAAAACTTTTCCTATAATATAAAACTTTTGGAAAGATGTCTCTTTAAGACACACCAAATTATACTTTTAAATTATCCAAATTCCCTGACTTAAGAACATTCCATGAAGTGTTCTTTAATTTAAATCAGTTTTTTTCAAAGCTTGTCAGATTTTGTGAGCTATCTCACATGAAATTATTACTATTTAAGACACAAAAAAGTCCTAAATATATCTGAATTCCTATATATTAATATATATTCAATATCTTGACTATCATAATATTCAAAAGAATTTTCTAACTATTATTTTAGTTTAAAGGGATTTTCAAGACAGTAGTCATTGTTTATAGTTCATTGTTTTGCAAATGTTTCCAACGATCAAACAAAGGAGTTTTTCTGCTGTTGCATTATGGAAATTTCATTGTTCTGCTTAATTAGTAACCTTTCTGTAATGTGAATAGAAAAAGGGTTAACAGTCATCCATTGTTAATAGCGATTTTACATTGTTAAAATCGTAAACTGCATTTCTAAACTTAGGCTGTTATCCAGAGATTAAATGATGTCTTCCTTCCCTTTGATACTGCCCTGAGACACTAATCTGTTTTATGATTTCATGCTTCTAATATTATCGATGAATTAGGTCGTAGTAAACTCCATTCTACTTACATACACACTTGTAATATACTACCGTACAGTAAGTATGAACATTATTACTCGTTATACTAAAAAAAGGAATATATATAAATTTTTATAAATTTAAATGTTATTGTACGGGGTTAATATCGAAAGAGGCAAATATCGAAAAATTTTGGTTGCCAAGCTGAGGCGATTATGGCGTCAATGTTGTTTCTCCTGCAAATTCGTGATGTTGTTTTGTGTATTTTATAATGTAGTTTGTGGCAAAATGAGTGACATGAATGAATTGAGGTTGCTGTTTAAGATGGATTTTATGGGAAACAGGTGTGTAATAGGTTTTTGTATGGAGAATTACCGTTTACGCATACGACTTCGTACAGCCAGCGTAAGCTTTGTTTTACTGAACGCTACAGGTAGCGGAGGCTTCTTTTCCCTGTACTACAGCCAACAGTAAGTGGAGAAGCAAGCGGCTGGGGATTTTCTGTAATGTTTTTCGACTGAGTAGTAACAGAGAGTAGAGGAGTGGAGCATGGGTATCTGAGCGAAGCGAAGATCCCGTGTGCGCCTACGAGTAAACGAGTTGGAAAAGTAGTGCAGAATTGTTTTATTGGGCAGACACAGCATCAGTTGCCTAGAGCCCGAAGCACGTCCTAAATGCCCCCTGTGTTGTGGTTACAGAATCATTGTCTTTTCAGAACGTCTCGATAACGGAACCGCGTTGTACACAGTGCCAACTCATGGTGTCTACTGATAACTAGAAAGTCCGCTCGAACTGTGGCCACCTTCTGCGCCGCCCTGTTCCCCCATTCATTGTGGCGCCTGAGGCAAGTTATAAAAACGGCGCCTTTTCAAATTTTGGAACAGATTCTAAGCTCCTGTTCACATAGAATCCGTCAGCGTCAGCATTAAAGAATCCGTAAGAGCTGATTGGTTAAATGGGTCAATGACTGGTATATGATTAGTAAGAAATTTTAACGCTGACGCTGACGGATTATATGTGAACAGGCCCTAAGTAATGAATGTATCTCTATTATAAATAGCCTACTTTATAGAATAACAGACATTTGGGGGAAAATGTCTATTCATTTTTAAAAAGTTTTATTTATTTATAAGAAAACATGAAAATTATAAAACAATTACAAAACTTTAAAAAAACAGAAAATGTAAATAAATTTTAGTATAATTTATTATGTTATAAAAATAATTTCTAAATCATTCTTCAAGCCTTTATTGTAGCAAATTTCTTGATTGTATATCTATAATTTATTATTTTTCACACCGTCTTTTCTATAGACATTATTGCTAGATCATTCAATCGCTCTTGAGTTATTGTTGATCACGGATAGTTCTTTAAATTTTCAGTTTAGAAAAACTGCGCTGAGTGGCTTCTGAAGTTACAGTTAGTGTCAGTAGGATTCTTAGAACTTCAACAACGTATGGTAATATTCATTCAAAATATATTTCTCATAATCTCAACGCAGTGTAAATGGTGAAGGTTATTATAAGTGAAATTGTAAATAGAATTGCATCAAAAATGTAAAATTGTTAGAATATAATGTAAATGGAAATTGTAAATCGTAATATGTTGGTAATGT
>OU015490.1:182437575-182475075 GCA_907164885.2 Dolomedes plantarius
TACCAGACTACATTCCTGCCAAGTTTCGTGATAGTAGCTTGATTTCTTCTGGGTGCATATATTTTTTTGTGAGAGTGTATATATATATATATATATATATATATATATATATATATATATATGTGAAACAAATTTTAATCCTTTTAAATACTCCTAACATGCTTTTTCCAAATTCGTTTATATTATTGCAACAGAATACCGTCGCTTTAACCATGGATTGCGACCTAAATTCAACCAATATAAATCTATTTTTCCCCTAAAGCTGTTGCACGCGCGGACCATTATATAACAGTTATATAAGATTGAACCGGGTCGAACGCTCAAGAAACATCATCCGACATGACGCGCTAGGGTCATATGTTTGTTTCTGGCCAATTAAAAAGTTCTGGCCAATTTAAAAGCCATACCTGGCAGATCTTGGCGCTCTCTCTGTGCTTTTGTCTTCGAACCATGAAACTAATATGATGAAGTTGAACCTCCGTCCATATCTTGCAGTGCTCTGCGCTGCCGGGGCGTTTTTCCCGCCATCGGTGGAATTAAACTTGTTATAATCTTACTAGAAAATGTCCAGCATTATTTCGGTAAATAAAACACTATTTTGTGACCTGATATCTCCTTCCATGGCGTTGGACTCAGTTACTCTCTCCATTTGCCAGCCACTTGTGTGTGAAAACAGCCGGACTACAACATTACGGATCAAAAACGGATCTTTCCCGATCAATCATCCTTTTGGAGGTTGTCGCAGACTCCGTGGTTTACCATGGTTTTGACTCGTTGTTTGATTTACCTTTGTTGACTCACGTATCTGCCACATTTCGCGAGATAACTTTTTGATGTTTGGCAACACGCAATTAAATTTTGAGTTTTATTCTTTTTTTTTATTAATGTTATGTTAAGATACGGCGCCTGTTGGTAAGTTTATTTTTCGGTCCCGTTTTTACGGCGGGAAGTATGTAACTTTGGTCTAAATTAATATATATATATATATAAAGTTGTGTGTGTGTAATTAGTAATCTGAATTAAACATTTTAATATTTCTCGATATTATATGAGTACCTAAAGAATAGCATCACAGGATCTGTTTCATTTAAAGGAGCTCCCCCGGGACAATGGAGGTAGGAATTTTGCTTACCCTATAAGTTCGGTGTCACTTCGAAATATTTAATTTGAAAGTTGGGCGAAGTGACAACATTTTTTGGCATCCCTGCCGGGACGAGAGCTCTTTGAGATAGATATATAAGAAAGACGAGATTTGTATAGATTTGGTTTAGAACTGAAGTTTGATATTAAAAAAAATAGTGTGACACACATAACCATTAATATGGCTGACGACATTTTGACTAAGTTAAAAAAGAAACTTACTAATATTAGATCATCAGTCGCTAAGAATATTAAAAGTATTGAAACTGAAGTTAATTATTCTGAAGTTTCTACAGACGTCTTAGAAGAACTTTTAGAACGTATAAGAATTTATTCTGATGAACTAAAAGCTATAAATATAGAAATAGAATCTGCTGTAGATGTGAAGGATTTAGATAATGAATTAAAAAGCGCGGTAGATTACCAAGATAAGATAATAACATGGACATTTCGCGCAGAAAAGAAAATACGTGAGTTGTCAAAAAGTAATTCAATGGAAATTTCTACATCAAGTTCGTCTGAACTAAGAAACAACACTTTTGTAACGGAAAGGGCTAGTGTTAAGTTACCGAAGCATAGTATTAATCATTTTTATGGGGAGAAGAATCAGTGGCTTACGTTTTGGAATACTTATGAGACCGCGATACATAAAAATGAATCATTAGATAAAATTACTAAGTTTAGTTATTTAATAACCTATTTAAAAGGATCCGCACTTGAATCAATCGAAGGTCTGGCAATAACACCAGCAAATTATGATACTGCCATAGATATTCTGTCATCTCGATTTGGAAAAAAGAATATCTTAATAAATACTCATTTAAACAGTTTATTACAAATTCCACCATTGAAAAATGCAAGAGATCCTATATCATTTAGGAAATTTTTCGATCAAGTCCAAACTGAAATTAGAAGTCTCGAATCGCTTGGAGTTAATTCTGATACGTATGGGAACCTTTTAACGCCTATGTTAATAAAATTATTACATCCACATTTAATTTTTGAGTTTAATAAAGAAATTGGAGAATCCGATTATGATTTAAAGCAGATGATTGAGTTTTTATCTCAGCAACTGAACGCAACGGAAAGGTCCTATGTAAATTACCACATCGAGGGCAAAGCAAACAGGAGTTGGCGACGAGACTATGAGTCACACAAACCGAAATTTTTGGCGGAAGAGAATAAAAAAATAAATAGAACAGTATTTACCGCGACAGATCTACTAACCATTGAAAAGAAAGAAAGTTGCTATCCGTGCATATTTTGTAATTAATCTTCACTTGAATCGTCGAAATGTAAATTTGTTTTTTCACTGCCTTTTCAAAAAAGAAAAGATATTTTAATGGAAAAGGGTTATTGTTTTCGTTGCATAAGGTAGGCTAATCCTTTATAGAAAACGTATAGAGCCCGAATAACTTGTAAATTTTGTTCAAAAAACCATTCTGATATTTTATGTTATGCAAATGAAAATAAAATGGCTAAAAGTGAACCTTTAAATAGTAATATGCTTAATGGTGATATTGATGATAGCGTACTTACTAATAAATCATTTTCGAAGCAAGTGTTTTTGCAGACCTTAGTTGTGTGCGTAAGTGTAAATGGTTTAGATTATTACATTACAATATTACTCGACAGTGGATCTGTAAAATCTTATATCAGTAAATTCCTGGCAGTAGCTTTAAAATTAGGATGTTTAGGAGAAGAAACTGTTGTTCATGGTCTATTTGGCGGAATTGAGAAAAAGGGAGATCACAAAAAATATTGCGTGAATATAAGTAATATTGATAAGAGTTTCTCGTGCGAGTTAGATGTTATGGATCAAAAAAAAATTTGTGTTACGATACCCAAAATCAGTAATTCTGGGATTATCAATAAAATTAAATAATCTGGCATTTTAGTAAGTGATATTTCTATTAACGAAAATACTTGCATGTATGAAAGAGATCCAAACGAAATACATATATTAGTTGGCGCTGACTTTGCAGGAAGATTGTTCACCGGTAAAATCAAGCAAATATCTGATTGACTGGTTGCCATGCATACTCGTTTAGGCTGGACGCTGATGGGAGATTCTGGAGGAAAAACTAGATGATGTGAGAATCTGCTCTCTCTACATATTAGTGATTTGAATATCCCAGAATTATGGCAGTTAGATACAATAGGTATTCGAGATTCTGGGGAAAATTAGTCTAAAAAGCAATTAGAAGAGGCGGCAAAATTACATTTTCTCCAAAATGATAAAGAGATCACGAAGGCCGTTACGTGGTAAATTTACGATGGATAAAGATCACCCTCCTCTTACTAGTTTATAGAGTATAGCTCACTTCTACCCAGACTTGGGTTTATATAATTAGAAGTAGCACTCTAAATGAATTTGATACAAACACAGTTTATACATGAAACAATGTTTATTGAATTCTTTGCACATATAGAATTTGCTTTTACAGCAATAAGCTTACGTACTACTTGTACGGAATATATATTAACATTCAATAGAAATACACATTCCAATACTCACAAACCAGCAGAGAGTCAAACCAGCAGTACTGCCACGTAAACTTTGGGCCCCCAAAGCACTAGCGCAGGATAGCACCTCGAACTGCTTACCTCGTAGCTCCCTCTCGCTTATCTATCAACCTTAACAAAACCTTCTTCAACCTCTGTATTAATCAAGCTGCTTGGTATTTATACCAAGCGCGTATGCCGAAATTAGCATATCTCAAGCAACTTCTTAAATTCATTCACTCAAAGGTTCGATTCTTGTGAATCGAATCTTATGTATACCTTACAAGCTGCAGAAAGATAGCAGAAAAAAGACTTGTGAATTGCGTCAAATCATTAGAAAGGATTCCAAAATTACGCGACTACGAAGAAGAGTTTAATGAGTGGGTGAAAGAAGATATAATTGAAAAAGTTGAATCCTGTCTAGAAATAGCCGAAGAACATTATTTACCACACAGACCGATATTTAAGGAAAACTCAACCACTAAGGTTCGCCCAGTTTTTGATGGATCTGCGAAAGAAAAAAATTCTCCATCGATCAACGAATGTTTGGAAAAAGGCCCGAATCTCATTGAGCTTATACCCTCTATAATAAATAGGTTTCGATACGGTAGATTTGGGCTAATTGCGGATATAAAGAAAGATTTCCTGCAGATTGGGCTACAAGAACGTGACAGACCATTTTTAAGATTTATTTGAACCGAAGATGGAAAAAACGAAAACCTGACTGTTTATCAACACAAAAGAGTAGTATTCGGGATATCATCTAGCCCATTTCTTTTAGGGGCCACTTTAGAATTCCACTTAAAGAATGTTCCAAACCATTATTGGGAAACTGCACATACTCTCTTAAAGTCATTCTATGTAGATAATTTGGTATGCAGTGTTCACAGCAAAGAAGAACTGAATAAATTGATTGCTGAATCGCAAGCTATTTTGAGTGAGGGCAAATTTGAACTCCGAGGGTGGGAGCACACTCCGACTTCCTCCGAGCAAGTTACGGTCAACCAAAAGATTGTTCCTGTGTTAGGATTGAATTGGATACTGAATGAAGATTCTCTAGCCATCGATCTGAAACCCTTTTCCGATGAAGAAACAGTGGTAACTAAGAGGAAAATTCTTTCAGCTGTCCATCGAATTTTCGACCCGATAGGCTTTACCTGTCCCGTAACGTTGCAGCCTAAAATACTTTTGCAAGAATGCTGGAAGAACAAAGTTATGTGGGATGCAGAACTCCCTATGTCAACGAAGAAAAAGTTCTAGCGATGGAAAACGAGTTGATAAATTTGCCGAAACTCAGAATAACAAGATATCTTTTAACAGACTTTCAACAAGAAGCTGACCTGTCCTTGCACACCTTTTGCGATGCTAGTAAATTAGCATACGCAACCTGTGTTTTCTTGAGATGTCAAACAGATAAAGGCACAACATGCCAGCTAATTCAAGCTGGAAGCCGAGTACCTCCACTAAAACAGATATGTATCCCTAGATTGGAGCTTTTAGCGTGTTCAATTGGAGCTAGATTAGTTGACACTGTTAAAACCGATATGAATCTTGAGGATGTACCTACGACATACTGGACAGATTCTATGAACGCGTTGTGTTGGATAACAAAAAATGACAACTGGGTCACATTTGTTTACAATCGAGTTCGAGAAATCAAAAAGTTAACTAAATCGGAAGATTGGCGACATATTGCCGGACCCCTGAATCCAGCAGACCTTCCAGGGGATGTAGTATAGACGAACTGTTGAAATCTCGTTGGTGGGAGGGGCCTAGTGGGTTGGCAGTATCAACTAAAGAATGGCCAGTATCTGAAGTTGTTCCGAACACTGAAGTTGTTAATTCTGAAAAGAGGAAGACTGTTACTTCTGCCATGAATTCAGAAATAAATAAATTTAAATTCTTCGAGGATATATCATCCTTTGGTAAAATTACAAGAATCATGGCCTATGTTCTACGATTTTCTGGAAATTTAAAGATAGGTCAAAACGACCGAAAGAAAGGAAAACTGGAAGTTGCCGAACTCGAAGAAGCAGAAACGTTAATTTTGAAAGAAATACAACTAGAAAGTTTCAATAAAGAGAAAACAGCTGAATTTGCATGTTATAAAAGACGATGAATGATTGTTAAGAGTTTAAACTAGAGTTGCTTCAAGAAAAGATTTACAAACATTCAGATTTCCGATATTACTGCCAAGTAAACACCAATTAGTCAAAAAGTTAATTATGGAAAAGCACATAGAACTTGAGAATGCTGGTACACAAACAATGTCGAATCTCAGAGAGCATTACTGGATTATCAAGAGTGGAAAAAAATTCATCAGGTAATTAGAAGCTGTATAAAATATAAGAGGTTTTCGGTTCGCCCATTAGAAACTGTCAATGTTCCTCTTCCAGAAGATCGTGTGAGAAATGCAGCAATCTTTGAAGTCAGTGGAGTTGACCTACGTGGTCCACTATTCTTGAAGGAAGACAAAAAATGTTGGATAGTTCTCTTTACATGTGCGATCTATCGAGCTATTCATCTGGAGATAGTGTCTTCTTTGTCGACTGACAGTTCTATCTTAGCTATACGCCGATTCATCGAAAGAAGAGGTCGTCCAACTACAATTTATTCAAACAATGGAAAAAAATTTATTGGCACCTACAACGGACTAAAAGCCATTGATTGGAATAAAATTGAAGATTTCACAATTAAGAAGAAAATTCAGTGGAAATTCAGCCCTCCATCTGCTCCTTGGTGGGGAGGGTTTTGGGAGAGATTAGTAGGAATGTTGAAGAACGTTCTCAGAAAAGTACTCGAAAAAACATGTTTCAATGAAGAGGAATTAGTCACCATATTATGCGATGCAGAAAGCCTGATTAACTCCAGACCTCTCACTTATTTATCAGAGGATCCTGTAGATTTAGTAGCACTTTCTCCGTCAATGTTCCTTCAAGAAATTAAAGAAATTGGTGTACCTGACATTGATATAATTGATTCTAAGAAGTTAGAAAAAAGATTTATTTATAGAATGAAGATTCGCCAAGATCTAAGAAAAAGATTTAGAAACGAATATTTAGGTTTGTTGAAAGATTATTCAAAAGTTCGTAAGGAATCATCGATTAAAGAAGGAGATGTCGTGTTAATTGGTGATAAGGATGTAAAGAGATTCAATTGGCCTTTGGCTAAGGTTGTAAAGACTTATCCAGGTAAAGGCGGAAGAATTCGTGTGGTGGAAGTAAAGACTAATTTTGGCACCTTCATGAGACCTATCCAAAGACTTTATCCGTTAGAAGTCAACATATCTGATACATGTAACATTCGTGCAATTCCTCATTCTCGATATGGACGAACTTTCAAACTTCCTCAGAGACTCGATTTTTAAGACTTTTTAGCGAGTCAATTCTTTGAGTTCTTTTATTGATAATAAAAAACTCAAAGGTGGGAGAATGTCGCAGACTCCATGGTTTACCATGGTTTTTACTCGTTGTTTGATTTACTTTTGCTGACTCCTGCCATATTTCGCGAGATAACATTTTGATGTTTGGCAACACGCAATTAAATTTGGAGTTTATTCTTTTTATTATTATCGTTATGTTAAGATACGGCGCCTGTTGGTGAGTATATTTTTCGGTCCCGTTTTTACGGCGGGAAGTATGTAACTTTGGTCTAAATAAATATATATATATAAAGTTGTGTGTGTGTCATTAGTAATCTGAATTAAACATTTTAATATTTCTCGATATTATATGAGTACCTAAAGAATAACATCACAGGTTCTGTTTCATTTAAAGGAGCTCCCCCGGGACAATGGAGGTAGGAATTTTGCTTACCCTATAAGTTCGGTGTCACTTCGAAATATTTAATTTGAAAGTTGGGCGGAGTGACAACAGAGGTATTACATAAAAGTCGCGTTCGACGGGGAGTACATCCGTAAAAATGAAAGTGAACTGTACATACGCCTAATCTGCAACGCTGTCCAATTTGTGATGATCCGTTAATTTTAAATATCGTTTATGATGTTGGAGTGTAACGAACATTCCTTTCGTCTGCCCTTGTGCCATGACTACAGAATTGTCACAAATACTACGAGTTCACCGGCCATTTTCATCGCCCCGCCACAGTAATCATTACACATACACACACACACACACACACACACACATATATATATATATATATATATATATATATATATATATATATATATACACTGCTGGCCACCCAAATTGCAACACCAAGAAAGACAAGAGATATCACAACAAAATTTATTTTGTAGATAACATGTTGACCAAGTATCAAATGATTAAATTTATAGACTTCTGTGAAGTGTGGTTCCTGCCAAAATCAGTAGCCAGAGTAGCCACCATTGTTGGAGATCACCGCTGCCACACGCCTCGGCATTCATTCAAAGAGACTTTGGATGAGTTCTTGGGATAAAGCAGACCAAGCAGCTTCCACACGTTGCCAAAGTTGATCTGCTGTGGTAGCTGGGGATGGAATCTGGGTCAATCGTAAAGCAACCATGGACCACATGTTTTCTATCGGCGAAAGATCTGGAGAGCGAGGCGGCCAGGTAAGCAATTCAATCTGGCGATTGACGAAGAACTGTTGGACAATGCGTGCCACGTGTGGTCGCGCATTATCCTGTTGAAATATGGCTGTGGGCAAGCCCTGAAGGTAAGGAAGGACAACTGGCTCCAACACCTCGGAGATGTAGCGCTGGCTGTTTAAAGTACCAGCAATGCGTACTAGAGGTGTGCGAGAGTGATATCCAATACCGCCCCATACCATAATACCCGGTGCAGGACCAGTGTGGCGGTGCATAACGCAGCTGTTCAGCATCCTCTCTTCACGGTGTCTCTAGACTCGAATGTGACTATCGTGGTGTTGCAGACAGAAGCGTGACTCGTCAGTAAAGACAATTTCATTCCATTCTGCCGTCCACATCCTTCTGTCATCGCACCATTGGCGGCAGAGACGTCTGTGGTTCTGCGTCAAGGGTAGAAAAAGCAATGGACGTCTACTCTGCGGACAGACCACTCTGCTGTAAACGGCGTCGAATGGTACGCGCAGACTCTGGATGATGCGTTACAGACTGCATGTGCTGTGCTATGGTTCGTGATGTGACTGAGCGATCCGTCACTGCCATGCGCACAATTTGCCTGTCATCACGTGAAGTGGTGCGCTGAGGTGGATGCGATCGAACACGCCGGTCCGTCGTACCCTCCTGCATCCAACGATCACATATCCGCATTACAGTTGTTTGGTTTCGTCCAACACGACTACCGATTTCCCTGAAAGATAATCCACAATCTCGGTAGGCCACTATCCTTCCTCTGTCGAAATCGGATACTTGATCAAAAGATGATCGCTGTTTTCGACGAGGCATAATTGGTCGTTTTTTTGAAAAAACCACAAGAAAAACACAATTGCCGAACTTGAAATCGTCGAAATCTCCAAGCCTTAAATAGCGCTTTGAAGTGGCGCCACAGGCGCGCGTGATGTGCGTCTGCGCTGAAATTCTAATCATTTGCATATCTCACCTCCGCTAATGCATGTTGCAAATTTCCTGTTATTTGCATGTTTCCTTCAGAGTGTTGCATTTACAGTGGCCAGCAGTGTATATATATATATATATATATATATATATATATATATATATATATATATATATATATATATATATATATATATATATGATATATATATATATATATATATATGATATATATAAATATATATATATATATATATATATATATATATATATATATATATATATATGACAAAGAAAGTTTGCCGCTTGAATATTAACACAGGATTTGTCAGAGCGTCTGTGGGATTTCGAACTGACAGGTTGTCTGTGTCAGCCGAGATGAGAGATCGAAAATGGCACAGATTGAATCGGGGAAATTAATAAGAATTTAAATAAAGGATTTAGATGTAACCAATTGTCGTTAATTCCACAGGCCTACGATTGTTCTGACTGCATATTATTAGAGTAAGTATTAAGAGGGAGTATGACTCTTACGCTCGTCATATATATATATATATATATATATATATATATATATGTGTGTGTGTGTGTGTGGGTGTGGGTGTGTATATATATGTTTTGTCATTATTCCTTTAGTCCATAAGTTCATTATATAGTCCTTATTACTTTACTATATTTAATACACTTGATAACCTTAAATTCCAGAAAATAAAAATTTTTTTAGGCCATTCTCATTATTATCAATTATAAGAGATAGTTTGGAGATCACATATTGTTACAAATTCTAATAAAAGAATTAAAAGGAAATTTATTTGCGCTAAAATAGGACCAATTTTCTTCAATAATTTCAGCCAAAAAAAATTAAAGATGGCATATTTTTTTGCTTATATTGATAAAATTTCTCCACTAAGAGGCTTAAGGCAATGTTCCAAAAACTTTAATAGAAACAAATAATTTAAACAGGGTGCTCTCAATGGATTGCAAATGTTTGTTTGTAGTAGTAATAGATTATTGATTGCGTTGATTAGTTGAATCACATAAATTTTTCCTATTTTGATACTTTTCCTTACAATTTTCATATAGTGGACTTTGCTTTTTATTCTTACACATAATTGCAAATTAGTACAGTGATCCCTAACAAAATCTGGGTGAACAATTCAAATATATCATCTTAACACAAAACAAAATTGGTTTTCAAAAAAACGAAAAAAAGTTTACGCATAGCTCACTCACTGCAAGGTAGCGTCTTTACCATAGCTAGAACAAAATCATTAAATCGACCGCTATTATGACAGCAAAGACTACTGTAATACAAAGGATTAAGTTTATTTTTCAAAAACAGTAAAATAGCTTGTATTTTGGAAAAAAAGGTAATGCATAGCACACTACAAGTTAACGTCCATACCATAGCTAGAATGTAATCAAATAAATCGACTGTTATTAATGACAGCAAAAACTACTACGATACAAAGGATTAAATTTATTCTTCAAAATAGGGAAATTAGCTTGATTTTTGAACAAAAGGTTATACATAGCACACTACAAGGCGTACATGGCAATACGTAGCACACTACAATGTAGCGTACAGCCCATAGCTAGAACAAAAGCAAATAAATCGACGACTATTAAAGGCAGCAAAGAGTACTACGATACAAAGGATTGAGTTTATTTTTCAAAAGAAGGAAACTACCTTGTTTTTTGAAGAAAAAAAGGGTTATGCATAGCGCACTGCATGGTAGCGTACAGCCCATAGCTAGAAGAAAATAAAATAAATCCACTGTTATTGACAAAAAAGGCTACTACTATACAAAGATTCAGTTTATTTTTCAAAGAAAGTAAACTAGCTTTTTTTTTTAAATGGTTATACATAATACACTACAAGGTAGGGTGCGATGGTCCAATTGGCAAGAGCAGCGAGCCAGTGATCTGGACGTCCCTGGTTTGATGCTGGTCGCTGCAAATCCAACCCCATTTTCACTAATGGTGGCCGGGGCACGTAAAATAGGGCGTGGCTGCAATGTCCTCCAAGTTCTCAAGCTTAGCTCTGGAGGTGCGGAGCAAGTGTTCCGGTCTCGTCACTTGTCTCGGTTCAAAATTATGGGACCGGTCATTTAGCCACTCGGACTCCGACCGTTGTGGTGCTAATTCAAAGCAGGAGCCGCACCTTCATCTTCCATAGCCTTCGGGACTTGATATGATGTTGCTGTCGGTCAAGTGGCATAAGCAACAACAACAACACTACAAGGTAGCGTACAGCCCATAGCTAGAACAAAAGCAAATGAATCGCTGCTATTAATGACAGCAAAGACTACTATCATACAAAGGATTAAGTTTATTTTTCAAAAGAAGTTAACTAGTAGCTTTTCTTTTGAAGAAAAAAAAAAGGTTATACATAGCACACTACAAGGTAGAGTACAGCTCATAGCTAGAACAAAAGCAAATAAATAGGCAGCTATTAATGACAGCAAATACTACTACGTTACAAAGAATTAAGTTTATTTTTCAAAAGTAGTAAGCTCACTTGTTTTGGGGAAAAAGGTTTTCTCACAGTATAGTGTAGCTTCCAGGCCATAGCTAGAACAAAATCAAATAAATCGACTGCTACTAACGACCTCAAGGTCTATTACAATACTAATGACTTAGTTTTCTTTCTAAATAATTAGCCAGAAGATTTATTGGGTTCTACAGTCATAAAATGCAATTATCTGGAATTTTATTTACGTGAGACTCTCACCTCATCATTACTGAATGGAAACATAACGAAAATTGTATATTCATTCATAATACACAAAATAAGTTTTGTCTCACAGAATTAAAATTACATGGCATTATATTGCAAGCTTATATTTTACGATTTTATCATATTTTTTTTAGAACATTCATCACAAAGTGAAATATATTTTTCGGTTTAGAATGAAAGTTATATATCATATTCAACAGCTATTTCTTCTTTTAATGGTATAGTAGATAAAAGAAACATAATAACTAAGATATCAAAGATTTTCGATGAATCAAAAGACTAGTATAAAGAGAATAAATATACCGCGACTACAACTGTGACAACATAATGGCATTATTCAGCTTTTATCTTATGAATTATTTATGCATAGAAACGTAAAAAAAATAACTCCCTTTGTTCAGTTTCGACTACATTTAACCACAAAGGATGTAACGTCATATTAAAAACTGTTGCAATCAGTTGTTCGGGAGATTAATGAAAAATTGTAAGAAGCAGAAATATTTCTTTCTTAACTCATTTTGATTTTTTTGCGATATTCATGTTTACTAAAATCAGGAATTCGGCTTAAGTTGTAGCTAAGTAAAATTTAAAGGAAGACATCTAAACATACGTTACCGAAAAAGTATTGCATCGAAATGAATTGTGGAAGGGTTAAATAATTATTTACGAAATGCAAAGCAATTATTACACATGCAATTACATCAGCTGATATTTATTTTTACTTTATTATTACTAAATAACTAAAATATTTCTTGTAATTTCGGTATAGATATAAGTGACAAGAATAACAGATTGTAATTATAGTTTGTCTACTGGATGAAAGCCATTTTAGTATATTTTTTTACTCATTCACTCTTTAAGACTGCTGTGTATTAACCCTACAGGATTCGCTCACCTCAATGTTAAATCCATGGAGAAAATTTGTCCAAGGATTGCCGACTTGACCCATTTAGGACCGCTCCACGTTTCCTTTATTGGAAATGCACCAAACAGTGTTTTAACACTTCTTACAACATTAATTACACAGATAAGTTGTTTCCATAAAATTAAATTTATTTTTACGAGAGTTACAAAATGTTGCGTTTTCGCAACATCAGTCCAAAGCGATATAAAAATTTTAAAAATATGAAAAATTTAAAATTATAAATTTTTTTTAAAAATTTTTAAAATCTTTGAAACATTTAGCATGAAGAGGTACATTACACTTATTACATACAGAAATTGTTTGACTTTTGCAGTGTTTAAATTTTTTTGTTTGTTTTTACTATTTTTAGTAATAATATGGCCCATACGGTTTTTCCGAGTTTCGTTGAGAATTATATTTTGAATTGAAGATGGTCTTCCAATATGTGAAGTTTCAGGTAAAACAGAATTCATTGGCATTTCTTCAAGCCTTTTTATCAAAGATATGGCTCTCTCAAAGATATAGATCTCTTAAACTCTAATAAACTTATTTTAGAATTCATTACATCCATGTAGAGTCTCCCTTTTCCTCATACAATGTGCTCCTTTTTCTTACTATATTGCTTACTTTTACATTTATTAGAAAAAAAATGTCGATTTCACCTGCAATGTCTTTAGGTGATTCGACATTTTCACATAAAATATCATCAATATCTTCTTCGTCCGTCAAATCATCCGGATCTGGAGGGATAATGACGAATTATGGTTCCTCATTAGCTTCTGTTGAGGACGATTCTGAAATATCATCATCTAGCCCATGAAAATACTCCAATGTCTCTTCTAATGTCAAAAATTGCTTTTTTCTAGAGACAAACTTATCCGAAATGCAAACAATACCAATTTACTGCATGAAAAACTAGGCAGCACTAATTTAACACATTGGAAATAAGTAATACACTTTTGACTGATGTTGCGTTTTCGCAACATTTTTAAAAATATGAATTGAGAAACATAAAAACAAAAATAATGATTTATCTGTTGAAGCCATTTTGTTCTTTAATCTCTAGTAAACTCGGAACAAGCATCAAAGTGGAAATTTATTATGTGCTGCAATCTAAGGTTATTATTTGAAAATAGTCATTTTTTTCCCTTTCAAAACACCAGAAAAAAACAATTTTTTGCAAGTGCTAAAAGTGGGGAAATGAGAAAATAAAAAATTATTATGATCAATTGAAGTAGAAAGGATAAAATAAAAATGTTACTTCAGACGTACAGAATTTTGAACACGCCTTTAAAAATTACAGAAAATAATGTTGCGTTTTCGCAACGCCAGTCTTAAATGGGTTAAAGATTTTTTTTTCAAAATTGTAATCCGTAACAAAAAAAGAAATGTTACAACTTAGGGTATTTGTCCTTTTTAAAATAAATGCAAATAATATTTTTAAATTTAAATTAATCGAGGAAAAATCTGGTATAGTGTGTTTTTAAACGCTCATAAATTCATTTGGTAGACGATATTTATAAAATGAATCCTGTTGCAAGGTGTAGAAAAGTTCAAGCTATCTGAAAATCCCATTTTTGTCTGATTTTTAGCATTTATGCAGCTCTAAGTAGTGGAAAATTTTCTCCATAGCTTAACATTGAGATAAGCGAATCCAACAGGCTTAGTGCAGAGCAGCCATAACCACATATTACTGATATAATGGATAGGAAATATGGAAACAACCAAACGGTCGAAACATCTGCCAACAGATCTAAAAAGGGAATCATATTTATTGCCGACTGTGAAAACCACAAAGATTCCATTTCACTCAGATCAGACGATAGGATTAAATTGTTTCTCAAGCTAATTAATCTGCTGTGTTCATATAAATATGTTGCCTAATAGATCTTTTCCTCAAGTTTGATGGTTAAAACAAATAGTCTGAAAACTTCTTGAAAAATTGTTGTTATAAAGAAAATTTGCAGACTACACGCAGCTCGAAATCGGATTTCACGCTAGAACAGGCCTGCACGATATATGACCCGCGTAGTCTTTTTTGAAAACGAATAATATTATAAATCTAAAAAATGCATAATTTTTAGATTAATAACATAATTTTTAGATTTATAATATTAACCCTCAAACGATACAGTGAGGGGGGGGGGGGGGATCCGACACTAGGGTGGGTCTTCCACTTCTAGTACTTTCCCCTCTCATTCTGAGAGATCGAGTTGACAAGGAACCCTACCAGATAGACCTACTAGACCACTCCACTAGATATAGGAATAAGTAAATACGAGTGTATTTGTTGAAAAAACACTATTTATGATCCCCAGTCATTTTCTATTTTTTTATTTTTTATTTCGATTTTGAAAGCCAAAAATGTCAGTATATATTATTATTTACATTTTTGGGCTCGAAAAGTTGGTTTCACTAACTTCTAAAGCTGGGTTACTAAATTACATATTAGACCCAATATATAAAACATTAAAATGCCAAAGAGATTAACTTTGTTTAAGAAAATTACAATTCGTTGGTAATTTTTCTACAAAAAGGGGTATTATTTCATGCAAAATATTATCAATAATAGTTATTATACAGCAAAAATGCTTATTGTGTACTTATTTCTACCAAAAACCTCATCAAAAAAGAGATCCGGTCGGAACCGACCCAACTGTACTACTTTAGCTGGGGTACTAAATTACATATTAGACCCAATATATAAAGAATTAAAATGCCAAAGAGATTATCTTTGTTTAGGAAAATTACAATTCGTTGGTCATTTTTCTACAAAAAAAGGTTTTATTTAATGCAAAATATTATCAATAAAAGTTATTATACAACAAAAATGCTTATTGTGTACTTATTTCTACCAAAACCTCATCAAAAAAGAGACCCAACTGTACCATCTATTTCGTCTCAAACAACGTACCATATGAGGATTAAGAATTGAATATATATGTAAGGAATATTAATATTTATTTCATTTTTAAAATAATTTTTTTTTGTTGTTGGATAAAATACATTTTGCTTTCCCATCTATTCTATTTTATGCGGCTCTCTGCAGCTCTCCATAAAGTAAAATGCTCCTTGCCATATTTCCAGTACTGCAAGCCTGCCCTAGAACTCACCAGCCGA
The DNA here is from genome assembly GCA_907164885.2 of Dolomedes plantarius. Lineage (NCBI taxonomy): Eukaryota > Metazoa > Arthropoda > Arachnida > Araneae > Dolomedidae > Dolomedes > Dolomedes plantarius. The sequence goes on from OU015490.1 coordinate 182,453,467, forward strand.
TATGAACGAAATGGTGGGGAGCAGGGCCTTTTTATAGCATGGGCAAATCGGGACTTTGCCCAGCGCTCCCTGATGCTAGAGGGCCCCAAAACCCCCTTGGTGTATGCACCTAGTACTTCTAATAGTATGTGTAGCCGATGGATGGTTCTTATTTTTATAAATTTTCATAAGGGGGGCCGAAATAGCATCTGCCCAGGGGCCCCCAGCGTTCATAATCGGGCCCTGGTGGGGAGTAAAATGCCGTGACATCATCTACTATGCCAGTGATTTTCAAACTTCCCGTGTTCGATAGCACTTTGAATTTTTCAGGGAGCAAGGCGGACACAATCAATGGTTTTTGTATCACCGATGATCATTATTTACATAATAGAAATATTTTTCTCGACAGTACGTTAACAACCTTATAATATTATTGCAATGATTATGTTTTGAAAAATAATAAATAAAGAAAGAAATATAAATAAAATTTTTATTATTTTATTTTATAAGTAGGTACATGGAAATAAATATGTAGTATAAATGGGTTTGTTGAAGGAGAACCCTCTCCCTTAATGAGGCCTAACCGGTCCCTGGGTCAGTTTCTGTCCGTTGTAGGAATGGATTACACGGTTGACGAATAAAGATGCGATTTTTAGTCCCAAAAGTATTCATTATACATATATTTCTACTGTTACACACCACACATTACTAAACACTGATTATATAATACAAATTCACATAGATCGATAAAAAAATCCCGTGCAAGCCACATTCCACGTGGCGAGCTCTATTACACACGTCCTATCACCTCGAAAGCAGGTGAGAAATTGTACCCTCTCGAACCTGTCTTTTGACTCCTTCTACTTTCTGCCGAGCGGTTTCAACCCCTTCGCCCCTCGACCGCCCCCCCGGGCAGGCAGTTCCGATCGGGTAGTCAACGGGGAAGGCTAGGAGAGGGGAAGAATAGGCGACAATTCCTGACAGAGTTTATCACTTATGAATGCTTTCTTTAAAATTCAATGAAATTTTTGTATCTGTACTGAATTGGCTAATTTTTCGTAACTGGGAATACAAGATGATATTCCCGTTCTTAAGCAGTCATCTAGTAGATGTACACCAGTAAATTAAGATCGGCATTTTGTTTTAAAAGATTCATTGCTGAAAATAAGGCTTCGTACAGATATGTTGAATTAATGTAAGATTTTATTTTATAGCATGCAGTTTTTAATATTAGAAGTATTTTTACGGTCAGCGATATTCCAAAAGTTCTCATCAGACGAATCAGACACAGAAATCAGACATCAGACGAAAGAAATTTCAAACTAAAGTCGGGCGAATTTCAACACCTTTTCGGCCGTACGTGCGCCCGAGGGCACAGGGTAGAGATCCACTGATCTTTAGTTTTTGACTTAGTCTTTTGGGATTTAATGGTTAATTCCTGTATGGATCCCTTGAGGGCGCTCCGTGAAAAGCGGAAGCCAATTTTCTAAGGTGTCATTCCCATTTGAACTGCCAAAAATGGTGCAATGAATCAATCTGTACTAGAATCTAAGAACTAATTACATATCTTTGATATACAAATATGAAAAAAGGCATTATATCATGTAGCATGTATGCAGTTATTCTTTTAACTGTGTGTTTCAGATTTTTTTGTAATTTGTTAATGGTATTAGTAAAATCTACATTTGTTAATTATAGAAAAATCATGTAGAAGCATGAAATTTCTATTATATTTGGGAATTAAATTACATGAAAATTTAGTAACGCTACTAAAGTAATTATGTCAAGAAAAAGTATTCATATGTAACCAAATGCATGAACATTTCTTAAGGGACATAACATATCGCAACCAGGAATCACAAGTCAAATGATTACAAGATAAAAAGAACTTTTTATATACCATGTTTTTAAATTTTCTGTTGAATCATATAAACTTGACAATTCTATGTATTAATAAATACTTTTTTAACATTTGTTTGATGAATTATCCCATCAACTTGAAAGAAAATAAAGTTAATTAGAAGTTAACTTGCGTTTAACTTTTCGTTCCCGTCCCGGGCGATAGATGTCTGCACCAGTCGACAAAACAAAATTAACTGAAAATGAATTCAAACTGCTTAAAGATGGCATTGAAAGTATTAAAATAATGCATTGACATCGTGTTCTGAACTATTCTAAAAGTTTCAAATGTCTAGCTAGTCGGGAAGTTAGTTAAAATCGATTGCAAGATTTGTACTGGACAAACACACACACAAACAAGAATGCGAGTTAATGAAAACATGGTAATAAAAATGGCAATTTTGTGGTTATGTAACTGAAAAATATGTATGAAGTTCCCCATCGTGCACGAAAAGCGACACATCTCTAACTCGCAATTTGTCCAACCTGAGGGCAGTTGCGTCAGTTTTATTGTTAAGGTAGTTCGAATTTTATAGCATTCTTTAAGTTGATTTTTCTCAAATTCTGCATATTTGAGTTGTGTGACTTTTCTTGGGGGGCTGCGATATGTCCCAACACATGAACTTTTAAAATACATCTGTTGAAATTTTTATCCAGTTACTTCCAACATTTAAACGTTAATTTATACAGGAATATAAAACTGCATACGTTTTAACTCACATTTTTGAATAATTATATTTTTATGAAATAAATTAAACATGTGAAACTAAACAGTGGAAAACGTGAAATCTTAAATCAGAAGTAATAAATTAAACATGTGAAACGAAACAGTGGAAAACGTGAAATTTTAAATTAGTCAAACACAAAGTAAACAATTATAAATTAATACATTATTAGCTGGTCATCATAAAAATTATATTCTTATTTCGCTGATAGTTCGAAGCAAAGACATTCCAGAATTTCCTCCCGGCATGCATAAAATATGCATTAAAGTTCATCACTGCAAGGGAAAATATATCTTAATGTAAAATTGAAGAAAGGAATTAATCTTGGAAGCTCTGAAATCAAATCATAAAAACCTTCAAGTCACTATTCTGGGATTTAATGAAGGAATTTGCATTTCAAATTTTTATTTTGAATTGTTTATCCTTTCATATTTATATTCAATTTTATGCCAGTTTTCAGGAATGAAATGCCTGAAATTTATTCACCTTATGAATTTTGCAAGGTAAATGTGTAATAAAATGAGCGAGTATTTTAAAATTTTATTCTATTTTCGAAAGATTTTTTTTTCTCAGATACTATAAATCATTAAAAAAATTTGCGTTAAGGATGCTGTGTACTAACGCTATTAGATTCTCTCACCTCAGTGTTAACCTATGAAGAAAATTTGTCCAAGGATTGTCGACTTGGATTTAAAAACATTTCTTAAAAAACTGTTCTCCGTAAGAGAAAGAAATTTTACAACGGAAATTTCTCGTTTAAAAAAAATGCAAATTATATTTTAATATTATAATTAAATTATTTAGTAAAAATATCTGGTATAGTGTAATAAATAAACAGTGCCCTTTGCTTATCATACTTTTACTTCTAAAATAGTCGTCATTTCCATATTACCTATGTAGTCATACTATTTGATAGTTTACTTCTGAGCGATATGACATAAATTTATCAAACAGTCATATGCATACATGACATATTCTATTATATTTTACTGGAACGTTTTGTACTATACCATGGTACAAGTAGTCTTTATTAGCTGTTTTATGGATATCAACCATATTTACGTTATTCTACTAATACGATATTGTGTTTTTATCATTTTTTAAAATATAATATTCGATATAAAAGTACTTTTCTATATATATATATTTTATATTTCGTTTATATTCTTAGCGTTCAAAATCAACATATTTATACAAAAATTTTCGCAAATAATGCTGAACTTATATTTTATTTCTATGGATAAATTTTCTTTTGGTTTGTATTTTCTGTCAGATCGATTTGAATCTTTTAAAGTAATGTATTTTTCAAATACATTCCATAAATAAGTTTAATCTGTAGTCCTTTAGAATTGATGTCTAGGAATATCATGTTTTTTTTTTATCCCTCAGATGTAACTGCTGTTAAGTTTACTAGTGTCGTACTTAATCCAGTAATTTGCAAGCTCCGAATCCTATTTCAGTGGATTAAGTATCCTAAATTGGCTATAACTGAGTTTCGTATCTCATTAAATTATATGGCATTTGTAACTGGGTTGCATACTTTCAGAGCTTATGTTTCTTTTTCGAAAAGATGAATTAAATAAATCTAAAATACTTTTATCCAAATACATAGGAAAACGTAGTTCATTATGTGCTGTATATGAAACATAGGTATTTCTCTGTTGTTTATTATAAATTAATAAAGAGAAACATGGAGGTTTCGAAGTTTATACACTCTTAACCCCCTCCCCCCAAAAAAATGGACACAAATTGAATATGCATACAGGTTTCGACGGACAATGCAAAATTTCAAAGTTTGGAGGCCAATGAATGACCATGAGATGCTGCAGCGCATCATGACTGCGCAACTGGCAGGATATTATAGAGGGTAAATTTTTATTCCAGGTCATAAATTCTTTGCGAATTTCATTCCGTGTACTCAGGTAGACAGCAACTATGACTCGCATACAGGAGAGGCGAACAATATTCGCAGATGTCAGTATTTGAGAGAGGACGTGTAGTTGGGCTCAAATAAGTCAGTTGGTCTAATCGGAGAATTAACTCGACATTTGGATAGGAGCGATGCCACTTTTAGACGATGTTGGTAGGAATAGATGAACCATGGCCGAACACAGCGTCAAGAATTAAGAGGTCAGCCTGAGGACCGAGCAATCGTCAGAGCGCACTCACAGCCCCAGATTCAACATTATCATCGGTCGTACTTGCAACTGGTGCTTCAGTGACCGTAAGGACCATTCACAGGTGGCTCAGAGAAAGGGGGCTGACCCCACGGTGCTCCTTGTACCGTCTATCAGTGACCTCTGTACACCGACAAGCCCGTTTGCAGTGGTGTCGGGCACATTCGACCTGGAAAGTCCCTGACTGGAGTAGAATTGTCTTCAATGATGAATCGGACTTCGAATTGGGACCCAATGACCAGCGTATACGTGTCTGGAGACAGTGGTTGGATACCAACCTGACTATCTTCCGCCATACGGGCCGACAACCAGGAGTAATGGTCTGGGATGCCAATTCATTTCATACCAGAACACCTTTGGTTGTCATCCGCGGCACCCTTACATCACAGGGGTACATCGACCAAATTCTACGCCCCGTTGTGTTGCCCTTCATATCACGCCATCTTCGGCTTACATTTCAGCAAAATAATGCCCACCCGTACACGGCTAGAGTTTCTACTGTTTGTCTTCGTGCTTGCTGAACGCTACCTTGGCCACCAAAGTCAACGGATCTCTCCCCCTTTGAGTACGTTTGGAGCATTATGGACAGGGTCATCCAATCAGCTCGGGATTTTGACGATCTAACTTGCCAATTGGACATAATTTCGCACGATATTCCGCAGGAGGACATCCACCCCCTCTGTCAGTCAATGCCAAGTCGAATAACCTCTTGCATAACGGCTAAAGATGGACCAACGAGTCATTGACGTTTTCACTTTGTGGAGCTCTTTCTCTTGAATAAATCATCCAATTTTTCCTAAATTATAAACATTTGTTTTTCTGTACACAGAGACAAGAGAAAGAAATTTTACAACGGAAATTTCTCGTTTAAAAAAAATGCAAATATATTTTAATATTATAATTAAATTATTTAGTAAAAATATCTGGTATAGTGTAATAAATAAACAGTGCCCTTTGCTTATCATACTTTTACTTCTAAAATAGTCGTCATTTCCATATTACCTATGTAGTCATAACTATTTGATAGTTTACTTCTGAGCGATATGACATAAATTTATCAAACAGTCATATGCATACATGACATATTCTATTATATTTTACTGGAACGTTTTGTACTATACCATGGTACAAGTAGTCTTTATTAGCTGTTTTATGGATATCAACCATATTTACGTTATTCTACTAATACGATATTGTGTTTTTATCATTTTTTAAAATATAATATTCGATATAAAAGTACTTTTCTATATATATATATTTTATATTTCGTTTATATTCTTAGCGTTCAAAATCAACATATTTATACAAAAATTTTCGCAAATAATGCTGAACTTATATTTTTATTTCTATGGATAAATTTTCTTTTGGTTTGTATTTTCTGTCAGATCGATTTGAATCTTTTAAAGTAATGTATTTTTCAAATACATTCCATAAATAAGTTTAATCTGTAGTCCTTTAGAATTGATGTCTAGGAATATCATGTTTTTTTTTATCCCTCAGATGTAACTGCTGTTAAGTTTACTAGTGTCGTACTTAATCCAGTAATTTGCAAGCTCCGAATCCTATTTCAGTGGATTAAGTATCCTAAATTGGCTATAACGGAGTTTCGTATCTCATTAAATTATATGGCATTTGTAACTGGGTTGCATACTTTCAGAGCTTATGTTTCTTTTTCGAAAGATGAATTAAATAAATCTAAAATACTTTTATCCAAATACATAGGAAAACGTAGTTCATTATGTGCTGTATATGAAACATAGGTATTTCTCTGTTGTTTATTATAAATTAATAAAGAGAAACATGGAGGTTTCGAAGTTTATACACTCTTAACCCCCTCCCCCCAAAAAAAATGGACACAAATTGAATATGCATACAGGTTTCGACGGACAATGCAAAATTTCAAAGTTTGGAGGCCAATGAATGACCATGAGATGCTGCAGCGCATCATGACTGCGCAACTGGCAGGATATTATAGAGGGTAAATTTTTATTCCAGGTCATAAATTCTTTGCGAATTTCATTCCGTGTACTCAGGTAGACAGCAACTATGACTCGCATACAGGAGAGCGAACAATATTCGCAGATGTCAGTATTTGAGAGAGGACGTGTAGTTGGGCTCAAATAAGTCAGTTGGTCTAATCGGAGAATTACTCGACATTTGGATAGGAGCGATGCCACTTTTAGACGATGTTGGTAGGAATAGATGAACCATGGCCGAACACAGCGTCAAGAATTAAGAGGTCAGCCTGAGGACCGAGCAATCGTCAGAGCGCACTCACAGCCCCAGATTCAACATTATCATCGGTCGTACTTGCAACTGGTGCTTCAGTGACCGTAAGGACCATTCACAGGTGGCTCAGAGAAAGGGGGCTGACCCCACGGTGCTCCTTGTACCGTCTATCAGTGACCTCTGTACACCGACAAGCCCGTTTGCAGTGGTGTCGGGCACATTCGACCTGGAAAGTCCCTGACTGGAGTAGAATTGTCTTCAATGATGAATCGGACTTCGAATTGGGACCCAATGACCAGCGTATACGTGTCTGGAGACAGTGGTTGGATACCAACCTACTATCTTTCCGCCATACGGGCCGACAACCAGGAGTAATGGTCTGGGATGCCAATTCATTTCATACCAGAACACCTTTGGTTGTCATCCGCGGCACCCTTACATCACAGGGGTACATCGACCAAATTCTACGCCCCGTTGTGTTGCCCTTCATATCACGCCATCTTCGGCTTACATTTCAGCAAAATAATGCCCACCCGTACACGGCTAGAGTTTCTACTGTTTGTCTTCGTGCTTGCTGAACGCTACCTTGGCCACCAAAGTCAACGGATCTCTCCCCCTTTGAGTACGTTTGGAGCATTATGGACAGGGTCATCCAATCAGCTCGGGATTTTGACGATCTAACTTGCCAATTGGACATAATTTCGCACGATATTCCGCAGGAGGACATCCACCCCCTCTGTCAGTCAATGCCAAGTCGAATAACCTCTTGCATAACGGCTAAAGATGGACCAACGAGTCATTGACGTTTTCACTTTGTGGAGCTCTTTCTCTTGAATAAATCATCCAATTTTTCCTAAATTATAAACATTTGTTTTTCTGTACACAGAGACAAGAGAAAGAAATTTTACAACGGAAATTTCTCGTTTAAAAAAAATGCAAATTATATTTTAATATTATAATTAAATTATTTAGTAAAAATATCTGGTATAGTGTAATAAATAAACAGTGCCCTTTGCTTATCATACTTTTACTTCTAAAATAGTCGTCATTTCCATATTACCTATGTAGTCATAACTATTTGATAGTTTACTTCTGAGCGATATGACATAAATTTATCAAACAGTCATATGCATACATGACATATTCTATTATATTTTACTGGAACGTTTTGTACTATACCATGGTACAAGTAGTCTTTATTAGCTGTTTTATGGATATCAACCATATTTACGTTATTCTACTAATACGATATTGTGTTTTTATCATTTTTTAAAATATAATATTCGATATAAAAGTACTTTTCTATATATATATATTTATATTTCGTTTATATTCTTAGCGTTCAAAATCAACATATTTATACAAAAATTTTCGCAAATAATGCTGAACTTATATTTTTATTTCTATGGATAAATTTTCTTTTGGTTTGTATTTTCTGTCAGATCGATTTGAATCTTTTAAAGTAATGTATTTTTCAAATACATTCCATAAATAAGTTTAATCTGTAGTCCTTTAGAATTGATGTCTAGGAATATCATGTTTTTTTTTATCCCTCAGATGTAACTGCTGTTAAGTTTACTAGTGTCGTACTTAATCCAGTAATTTGCAAGCTCCGAATCCTATTTCAGTGGATTAAGTATCCTAAATTGGCTATAACGGAGTTTCGTATCTCATTAAATTATATGGCATTTGTAACTGGGTTGCATACTTTCAGAGCTTATGTTTCTTTTTCGAAAAGATGAATTAAATAAATCTAAAATACTTTTATCCAAATACATAGGAAAACGTAGTTCATTATGTGCTGTATATGAAACATAGGTATTTCTCTGTTGTTTATTATAAATTAATAAAGAGAAACATGGAGGTTTCGAAGTTTATACACTCTTAACCCCCTCCCCCCAAAAAAAATGGACACAAATTGAATATGCATACAGGTTTCGACGGACAATGCAAAATTTCAAAGTTTGGAGGCCAATGAATGACCATGAGATGCTGCAGCGCATCATGACTGCGCAACTGGCAGGATATTATAGAGGGTAAATTTTTATTCCAGGTCATAAATTCTTTGCGAATTTCATTCCGTGTACTCAGGTAGACAGCAACTATGACTCGCATACAGGAGAGCGAACAATATTCGCAGATGTCAGTATTTGAGAGAGGACGTGTAGTTGGGCTCAAATAAGTCAGTTGGTCTAATCGGAGAATTACTCGACATTTGGATAGGAGCGATGCCACTTTTAGACGATGTTGGTAGGAATAGATGAACCATGGCCGAACACAGCGTCAAGAATTAAGAGGTCAGCCTGAGGACCGAGCAATCGTCAGAGCGCACTCACAGCCCCAGATTCAACATTATCATCGGTCGTACTTGCAACTGGTGCTTCAGTGACCGTAAGGACCATTCACAGGTGGCTCAGAGAAAGGGGGCTGACCCCACGGTGCTCCTTGTACCGTCTATCAGTGACCTCTGTACACCGACAAGCCCGTTTGCAGTGGTGTCGGGCACATTCGACCTGGAAAGTCCCTGACTGGAGTAGAATTGTCTTCAATGATGATCGGACTTCGAATTGGGACCCAATGACCAGCGTATACGTGTCTGGAGACAGTGGTTGGATACCAACCTGACTATCTTCCGCCATACGGGCCGACAACCAGGAGTAATGGTCTGGGATGCCAATTCATTTCATACCAGAACACCTTTGGTTGTCATCCGCGGCACCCTTACATCACAGGGGTACATCGACCAAATTCTACGCCCCGTTGTGTTGCCCTTCATATCACGCCATCTTCGGCTTACATTTCAGCAAAATAATGCCCACCCGTACACGGCTAGAGTTTCTACTGTTTGTCTTCGTGCTTGCTGAACGCTACCTTGGCCACCAAAGTCAACGGATCTCTCCCCCTTTGAGTACGTTTGGAGCATTATGGACAGGGTCATCCAATCAGCTCGGGATTTTGACGATCTAACTTGCCAATTGGACATAATTTCGCACGATATTCCGCAGGAGGACATCCGCCCCCTCTGTCAGTCAATGCCAAGTCGAATAACCTCTTGCATAACGGCTAAAGATGGACCAACGAGTCATTGACGTTTTCACTTTGTGGAGCTCTTTCTCTTGAATAAATCATCCAATTTTTCCTAAATTATAAACATTTGTTTTTCTGTACACGTACATCACATCTACCGATTTTCGTCGCATTCGGATAACACATCTCTGGTGCGTCGTTTTATTTCTCTAAGACTGTATATATTTATACATGTATATATATATATATATATATATATATATATATATATATATATATATATATATATATATATATATATATATATATATATATATATATATATATATATATATGTGTGTGTGTGTGTGTGTGTGTGTATTCTGGTTGGTTGCTTGTTTGGGGTATAATGGCACGAGGTCCAGAAAATACAAGCTGTGCAAATATATGTATGCACTTAAATATTCATATGCAGTACATACATACCTATATGTATGTATCTATCCATCTAATTACATATGTGTCTATCTCTCTATCTATTTCTCTCTCTCCTTCTCTCTCTCTCTCTCTATATATATATATATATATATATATATATATATATATATATATATATATATATATAAAGTGTAATAATATAAACAATTCAACACAAACAAAAAAATTAAAAAGCGGGCATACACTACCAAACAAATTAATTTAAAACCTTTCCTAGCGTTGAAAACTTATAGCTTTTCAATAAAAGATTGCGCAGTTGGAGCAAATCCTCATATTGAAGATGGACAAATATAACTAAAATTAAATATTTCAACAGAGTAGAACATTATAGGAAGAATGTAGACAAAAAACAAACAGGAAACAAGAACTCAGAGCACCACGCACTAAAAAATGCAGGTATAACCAAAAAAACATCCCAAGTCCCCGAGATCCCCATTGAAACAGATAGTCAAAAGAAAATGAAAATACACTGAATTAGGGTATGTGTGCATCTTTGCAATAGTCTTTTCATTAGGTTTCTATGTGTACTTGCATATATAGTGCATTGAGTCCTTAGTGCAAGTTGTCCGGGTCTTTTCATGTTCTTTTGATTATCTGTTTCAATGGGGATCTCGGGGCCATGGGATGTTTTTGGTTATACCTGTGTCCTATTCAGAAAGTTCCCCTTGAGGTAACTGATTAGGTTAGGCTCCCTGATGACGAGACCAGTCGGTTACCAAGATTTCTGGTTTACTTCCGGCACTACTACAGAATCTTGCCTTTGGTGCGTGGAGCCCTGAGTGCTTGTTTTCTGTTTGTTTTTTGTCTACATTCTTCCAATTATTATCTAGCTCTGTTGTATTATTTAGAACCGCGGAACTTTCGGTATACCTAGAACCGCGGAGCGTGTCATTTTGACCCTAGATTGTAAACCTATAAAATATGCACAAGCGCTTAATATGCACAAGCGCTAACAAGCTAAAACATTTTATTTTTTAAATAATTGAATTAATAATCAATATTTCTGAGAATTTACATTAAATAATTTATATAAATCAAGAGAAATTAACTTAATTTTTACAAAATATTATTATTTCAAATTTTATATCCTTGAGTATAATAACATGTCTCTTTAACAAAATATCACATATATTTCCTTATTTTAATGGAAAAACAGAGCATCTCTTTTCAACAAGTTTAGACATAATTTCAAAAAATTAAAAATTAAAAATTTTATCAGTTACTTACTAGTTTTACAGATTATAAAATCCAATTTACTGTATGCATTGTGCACAAAACTGAGTAATAAGTTTTGTACATTTTCCACAAATGGGTGCTTAACATTTTGAACAGATATCTATAGTTTTATTTTCACATTTCGAACTGGGGCATCGGACTAGTTTCCGCTTAATTTGTGGTTGTCCGCCGTTTTCATTGGTTGCTCCAGACTCTCTTTTTGCCACCTTTTTTGTCCTGGGAGAACAAACTTTTCTAGCAATTCTTCAACCAAGTCTTGAATGAATTGCCGTCTACTAATAGATTTTCTAGTTACAGCTTTATATAAAACCAAGGAATTCATTGTAGCAAGGTCCAAAATATTACATAAACCTGCACCGGCCACCTACGGGTAGTGGACTTGACTGTATATTTCCTTACCCTTTGGTCACTCACGTCCACACCGTATTTAGTTGCGTTGTAGAAAGCGATTGTATTAGGTAGTTTTTGGGGGGTTATCTGCAATTTCTACGGTTGGATGGAGACTACTTACCAACAAAACGCTTTTATCTTTGTTACCTTGATAAACAGTTAGCCTCTGCAAGCTTCAGTGTTGTGAAAAAGTTGTCCGTAGTGACATTTCTACCTTTGTTCTCATATGAACTTATTAGTCGTAGCACTATATGTTCAGAAAGAGAAACGTTGGATGGACATTGGTATCTTTTCAAAGATACGGGAATCCATTTATGATATATTTTGAGTCAACATCTGCAGCCGACCAGAACTTGATTCCAAACTTATCTGGTTTGTTTGGCATGTATTGTGTAAACCTACACCTAGGTTTTGTTCTGTAACTGTTCATCTACATTTATATTAGGACCTGTTGTATAGTTAATCTTGCAATTTTCAATGAAACGATTTCAGATATCCGAAATAAGGACAAATTTGTCTGTCTCTAGACGCTTTGATCTTGTTTATTTTATGTCGATGCGTAAAAATCTCATTATTTCACGAAATTGGTCTCTTGACATTGTATTTTGGAAAAATGGTGGTCCCCAGTCCTTTGACCACAAGCTATGCAGTTCAAATCCTTTTGCACAATATATACCACGTACATATAAAATTGATGTAAAAGCATCTATTTCTTCTAATGTTATATTCCATTATCTTTCATGAATCTGCCGGTGAGCTTCATATTCAGTACATTTCTTTGTATTTCAATATCCATTCATCTATAAAAAGTCTCCAAGCACTTGAAGGACTGTTGTCGATAACATTGAGTTTAGCATGTGGTGTTGGGCTCCCAACTTCTTTCAAAATATTACACTCTGATTTTCTTCCTCTATCGCTTGTTCCTAATTGAGCAACATTCCAAACTGTCCCATCTTTGCCAATTTCATTGTTTTCAACTATGAATGTTATAGTTGATTTCTTTTTCAAATTTCTTTGCGTGTGTGTATATTTTCTTGGAATGTTTAATTTTTCTTTTTTATAAGATAAATTATCATTATTGCGATGAAAAGGACAAACGATTGTTAGCGCATCGCCAGAGTCAATCTTCACTTTCATTTTCTTCATCCGAATCCAAATTTTCTTCATTAGCAGGCATATATTCATCCTCACTACTCAAAATCGAAACATTCATCATTATCTTCACCTAATGAATCCTTTTCAGATAATTGTTTTAAATATTCTAAAACTTCCGGAACAAGATTACGGCGTCGTGTCATTTTTTTTATACATATACTAATTACAGTATAAAAGCAAGTTCAAAAAGTCTTCTAAATATTCGCTATAATTTTTCTCTCAATTCGAACGTAGTTCGCGCTTTAAACCTAATATAATGACCTTGACTGAAAACCTTTACTATTACCCCTTCTGGTACAGTTCATTTCAGGAATTCCAGGGTGGGGTAGAAGTACTTTAGAGTTACTTCCGAGAAAATGCATCTGATTTTCGTCATTTGTGCATTAACATTTCTTACGGGTCAAATTGACCCGCTCCGCGGTTCTAGGTATAAGTGTCAATAATCGGAAAATTATTTATGTTACGAATTTTTAAATTTGGTAAATTGTTGTTCACCTTAAATCATTAAAAGTCATAAAGGTAATTTTTTTTTCAATCAATACTTTTCGCGTGGTGATAAATTGAACATCGTTTTGGGTCAAATTGACCCGCTCCGCGGTTCTAGTGTTAATTTTAGTTATATATATATATATATATATATATATATATATAAAAGTTATACATATTGAAAGTATGATTTTTTTTCTTCTTTGCGATTATATTCAGTTATTCTGGATGGCATACTCGGAGTAAAAATATTTAAATAATTCAAATTTAGTTCGTGAAAACGCAAGGAAACTTAAAATAAAAACAGATGTTATTGAAAAAAAATATATTTTTGAGTAAATTCCTTCAGTAAAAGTTTTTCCCAGAATTATTATTATTATTATTTTTTTTTTTTTTGCTTTCTAAATTTCATATCTTTTCGGGAAATAAAACAGTATCTTCGGAGATGAAAAGATAAAGGTAGTAAAATCTAATTTCATTGTGACCCTAAAACGAAAGATACGGAGTGATCTGCAGAAAGTTGACATAACAGATACTTGTATCTTATAATACGAGATTTATTTATTCTATGTGCATGCAACTTGTGTGATTCGTTTTTAAAATCATATTTTCAACCGTATTTGATTCTTTAGAACTCCATATCCTGTGTATAAATTTGCAAATAATTCCGGTCTTGCTCGATGAAATGGAAACTAAAGTTTAAAAACTATTATTATAATAAAAAATATATTTTTGAATAAAATCCTCGAGAAAAATGCGGCACCAGAATAAAATCTTTTTAACCTAAAATTTTGATCTTTCCGGGAAGTAAAATAATATTTTTAGAGTAGAAAAAATGTCGGGGATAAAATTTTATTTTACCGAGATCCTGGTATTTAAGATAAGGAGTGGCATTTTTATGTCCAGCTGTTTTCGACATGTAAGTGGATGTTGAAAAATGCTTACCTTTAAATATATAAATATGTATAAAAATTAAAAAGGTGAAACCGTAAAATTTGGTATATAATTTACTCCAAAAACTCCTTTGTACTCTAAGATATGTATTTGATTTTAGAGGAACGTCAATATTTTTCAGTTTATTATTAAATTAAAAGTGCTATTTATTAGTGTAAAAATGCTGGGTCTATGGTAAGATATCTGCATACGTTAAAATGGCTGTTTCGGAGAAAAAAAATATTGTTTCATATCAAAGGCCAATCTTTTAGGATTCTTATATGCTTTATTTTTATTCGTACGATTACTGGATAAGAACTTATGGCTCATTTAATATGCATTTTCTAGAAAACTCGTTTTCCCGTTACTTTTGTAAAAGAGAAAGATAAAGATTTAAAACGTTTTCAACATATTTCAATGAAATTTTGCAATAGTGTTTTACATACAGTACTTTGTGACTGCAGGGGTAAATTTGTGACACATAGTAATTTTTTCATATTTCGGATCTCGCGCCGCGCCCGTGATACCGGGTAATCAAAGAACAGCGCCAACAGCTTGTGAAACATACAGAGACACCTAGTGGCCAGTGTTCGAAGCTTCTGCACGCCATTTGTCTTTGCTGGCCAGTGTATTGTTCAAACCGGTTTTCGAGCTATTAACTCAAACGTTGGAAACTTTGTGTGCTGAAGGCTAACACCTTATACAAACAACTACCACAGGAAATTATTTTTTATTATCAATATGTTGGTTAGATTGTGGAGCGATAAAACTGCTGTGTAGTGATATGTACGAGAGATATGAGAACATAACCTAAATATCGAAAGGTGACGGGGTTACTTTATGAAACAATGATAATGTTACAAAAAACCCACAAAGTCGACCCACCTCCTCCAGCCTCTCGATGTTGCATTTTTCGGTCCTATGAAATACCACGGAAGAGAAAGATGTATTGACTTTCTGGAAAAGCTACCCTAGAGAGCAGATTGTGCCGAAAAACGAATTTTCTTATCTTCTCAAAGAAGTGATGGTTGCCCTGGGCTGTCGAGGTCTCTCTGATGTCAAAGATATGGAAAAAAAGCTATCTAATATTTGTAATAGGTATTATATAATTGTGTATCAAGCTTTTGATAAGCGTTTTACTGTCAAACTTTGCGTCAAGTAATTTTTTCCTCTTGGATTTCAAGGCGAAAACACAGATATCACAAAGTAGCCTAATTTGGCGGGGCAACTTTGTGACGCATTTTAACTTTAATTTCTCAATGATAATTAAAGATCCGGGTTACCACAATTAATTACTACGTAAGGTAAGGTTTACCAGCGTTTTGCAATTGTGCGTTTTGGGCTGCTTTTAAAACTGATCAGCTAGCACAGGAAAAAACTTAAAATCCGTCAGAAAGTAACCCCATATTACGGTATTACTAACTATGTTATGAACTAAAACCTAAGCTATATGTGTTCATTTAATCATACTACGAGTACCTGTACTTTAAAATTATAATTTTTTAAAAGAAAAATCAGTATTATTTTTAACTTTTTTTTATAAATTTTGAGATTTTTGGAAATATTATAAAACTTTTACTTCAGAACACAGGTAAGTATCACAGTAGCGTATATATTAAAATATGTTTAGTTGAATTGAGTGTAGAGTCTCTGGTGTCAGCCCTAAATTGTACTAAAAATTTATAAAAAAATTTCTTATATTTTAAAGTGTTATGAAATTTTTAAAAAAAATTATATTTGTTTTCATGATTTTATATCACATTGGAACTAAAATATATGCATTTAATGTGTATTGTATATTTTTGTAAAAATTGCGCTCCGAATGTAGGCCTTAAATAAAAATTTTATTAAGATGAGTTGTAAAGAAGGAATGATTGGGTTATAATATTCGAGTAGACTACTTTGTATATTTTTTAAATTATCCTTAAAAATTTACAATTTTATATCGCATTTACCTTGCTGATCGCTGGTAAGCCCATAACAGGTGTAAAACCTAGATACAAGGCTATCTGTACGCTAGAGATGTAAATTTATGCTTAAAATAATTACTGTAACATTATGTTTGATTATATGACTATATGATATATATTTACAATATAGGGCACAGAGAACATCTCGAAAACCAAAATGGAGCGATTTTAGTGAAATGTTTAAGAGCATGTACAGGGTGTTTCATATTGAATGGGACAAAAAGAATAGCATAGTACAAATTATGTAATTGATTTATTTAGCCGAAACAAATTAATTCTTAAACTACTGTAATTATGCGCCTTCGAATAGGTGAAAATATTATAAAAATATTAAAAGTATAAGTCGATTCGAAGGCTTCCATCATTACATTGATTTGATAAAAAGGGAAACGGCTGAAGCGGTACGATAATTAATGAGTGGAGCGGTCTTGTGTTAGATGTAGCGTATAGAATAAGTCTTACGGCGGCGGTGAACGTGGGGGGTTTGATCGCCAGACAAGATAGGCGAGACTGCCGCCGAAACGGACATTAAACGACAATGAGCATTGTGCGAGGATTTACGAGAAGAAAACCACAAGCAACTTGCGAGGTTTGCGTGCTGTTTCCGAGTGGGCGTACGTTGGTGAATCAGGGGCGGCCAATTAAATAATGTTGGAGTGAAGTTCGTTAGTGAGATGAGGGCAGAATCGGGAATGGAGGAGAAGTGATTCGAAGGAGGAGTCAAGAAAGAAGAATGGAATTTAAAATACATAAATTGGGGAGTTTGTAAATTTAAAAGTTCACTCTCTAAAATAGCAAGCTCTCAGCTCTGAGAGGCTCTCCCTCTCGAGAGTCAGACTCCGATTCCTGGTGGCGTATAGGGTCGAGATTCGGTTCCCCTTGTGTTTTATGGCGTTGGGTAGAATTTTGAGTTCCCCAAATATAGGTGCTGAATAAAATAAAGTGTGTGTGATGGTGTGAATTACGAGAATTTTAAGAAGACGGAGGAGAAGGAAGTTTATGCCCCTGCCTATCAACGGAAAGATTCAACATGCCTCAGCTATCTAAATCAGAGGAATCATCAATCTGCTAAAGGTCAACTGAACCGAGTGAGTTGCACAAATTTTATTGTTTATCTCAGTCCCTTTTGATTTTAGTTTTTTTTTTATTAAGTTTGGTTTACGGTCGGTGTAGTAGAAAGTTGATAGAAGAGATAGTGTTGAATAGGTATTCTGAGTTTTGGGTAATCATCGCGTGCTCCCTATTTTCCTTGAAAAGTTATTGTTGAATGTTAATATTGTTTTAAAGATAAACTAAAGTTTTGTGGATGGCTAAGTGTGCCTGATGAAAACATAATGATTAAAATAAGATGTATGAATGTAAAATTTGTAAATAAATTTAGTTTAGTTTAAATTTAACTATTTGTCTGTTTTAGTTTTCACAGTTGGTTTTCAGGGTACTGAATGTAAAGTTTCATCTTTTAGTCTAGGTTTTCGTTATTCTTCAATTTGTTCGTTATTGCTAACTACGTCCAGAACTTTGGGCTAAAAACAAATAAATCTAACACAACACACCCAACTACCCCTATCTAAAATAATAACAAATGTACTACCCCAACTAATCACTACGCCCTAATAAATAACGTTTGGACGAGCAATACGACAACTACAATTATACAAGTTTTATCCGGCAACAGCAAAAAATCTTCTGGTTACGAAATCGCCGCTAGAGGCACTGTTATTCGAAACGGCACAATCCATGTAGGAGAAAGGGTACTGTGTTTTGGAATGCGCCAAAAAATCTTCGTTTATCGTTCCCTCAGTTGGAGGAAGTGGTTCCCAGCTTCACCGTGTAGCAAGACGATGCTCCACCACATTGGCATAAAAACGTGCGTCAGTACCTGAACGGTAGTCTACCTCATTACTGTATTGGCCGTGATGGGTAAAACGATATGCCATAGCTTTGTTGGCCACCGAGATCACCAGATCTAACCCCTTGTGATTTTTCATATGGGGTTTTGTTAAAGACAAAGTGTTTGTACCTCTATTTCCCAAGGACGTAAAGGAACTGAAGCACAGGATAACTGAAGTACTCCAATCATTAAGAAAGGATATTCTATCACCAGTGTGGCAGGAACTGGAATATCACATAGATATTTATCGTGTCACCGGAGGGGCACACATAGAATATCTATAGAAACTTGGATAACTATAGTTTCACTGTAAATTTGATTTATCTAAATAAAGTAATTACAGCGTTCACAGGTATGCTTTCTTTTTGTCCCATTCAATATGACACACCCTGTATTTAATTGCAGAATACAGATATATTCAAAATATTTATACACCAGTGAATACATAAATTATATTTTATGATTAAAGTGAAATGGAAGAATTATGTTAAAAATTTAGTTTATTGTAGTAATTTAAAAAATTGTTAAATGTGTGATACTATTTGTCAGTTAGGTAGACTTTTCTAAAAATCTATCGAATTTATCTCTTTCAAATTTTGTATGGTACATAAAATATATCATTTGACAATATTACGAAGTATTTTCTTTCTAGGTTTAAAAAAATTAAATTAAAAATTTGTTAGTGTAAAACTTCAAAAAACATAAAAATTTTATTTACATTTTTTTTTGTTAATTTTAATTTCACTACATTTAGAAGCAAAATACTCCGTATTATTGTCAACTGATATATTGTATGTTACCATACCAAATTTAAAAGACATAAATTCAATAGATTTTTAGAAAAGTCTACCTAAATGACAAATGGTATCAAACATTTAACAAGTTGTTAAATTGCTACAATAAACTAAATTTTTAACATAATTCTTCCATTTTACTTTGAATATAAAATATAATGTATGTATTTACTGGTATATGAATATTTTGCATATATATGTATTCTGCAATTAAATACATGCTCATAAAAGTTTCACAAAAATCATTCCATTTTGGTTGTCGAAATGTTTTGTGTGCCCTAAATTAATTTGAACGATTTTCCTAGATCAGATCATCTGTAAGTGGTAAACGTAAATAGATGACAAGAATACATTTTTACCTCTGATAGTTTTTGGAGTCTGAAAGCTTCTGCTATTAAATATCAGTTATAAGTACTATCTGAAATTGACTAAAAATTTATTGATTATGTGATTTGAAAATCCTTGAAAAAAGAGTGTTCCAACACATTTTAACTATTCATGATAAACATCTAAAGCCAAAATCTTCCTTTAAGCCATTCCTCTAAACCTCAGTTACAAATTAGGACAATTAAATACTACTTTGAAAAACCCTGAAAAAAAAGAGTGCAATTAGATACTAGAAATGAAAAACCTTTAGAATTCGAAAACCTTGAAAATAAAGAGCGTTATATACTGATATTAGATATTAAATTGTAAAACTTTGCAATTTTAGAAAACCTTGAAAAAATGGGTTTTTTAGGGCAATTAGATACTAAATTAAAAAAGCCTGAAAATTTTAAAACTCTTGTAAAAAAAGAGTTATATAGAGCAGTTAGTCAGTAAATTGAACGAAAACCTTGCAAATTTGAAAACCCTTGTATAAAAAGAGTGTTATATAGAGCGGTTAGTTACTATATTCAAAAACCTTGAAAATTTGAAAACCCTTGTAAAAAAAGAGTTATATAGAGCAGATAGTTACTAAATTGAAAAAGGACCTTGCAAAGTTGAAAACTTTGAAAAAAGGCTTTTTATATAGTGCAATTCGATGTTACGGTATAGATACTAATCGGAATTTAATTTTAATTAGTAGTAAGATTGTATCAAATAATTAATATAAGGTAATTTATAAATATTTTCTCTGATTTTATTATCATTGTTAATGCCATTATTTCGTATTTTATAGCTATTTAATTTTCTTTAAACCGAAAGTTATGTTGCCGGTTCCAACACATTTTAACTATTCATGATAAACATCCAAAGCCAAAATCTTCCTTCAAGCAATTCCTCTTAAACTCAGTTACAAATTTTAACTGACATAAATTGAGCGCATTTATTTTCTCATCTGCTCTATAAATGTCAAATCTTACGGACGTGAGTTTCAGGATTATGGCATTTAGCAGAAGTCAGAGATATTTCTTTGCGGGAGGATTACCACAGAATTCTTAATATCAGTGGAGAAAATTATTTTCCACATTGCCAGGATTCGGAAACTTAACCGGGCTTTTAAAATAAATAATTCTGATTCCGGAAAGTTTTTTGTCCCTTGAGGAATACAGTTCTTAAAACTTTAAAGATGACATATAGCACCGTACATGATATCTTTTTTAAACGGCAAGAACTGCAGAAATATAAGTTAAGAAGTATTTAGCAAATTTACCTTAGATAATGTATATTAGACAGTTAAGGGAACAGTTTTATGTTTCTTCCTCTAATTACTTTTAATAAAAGATTATAACATACAGTACTTACTAATGCGGTAAGTTGTTGTGTACTAACCTATTTGATTCGCTCACCTCAGTGTTAACCTATGGAGAAAATGTGTCCAAAAAGTGATGACTTGGATTTAAAGTTAAAAAATAAAATAAAATAAAATAAAAAATAGTAATCCATAATAGAGAGTGAAATTTTAAACCTTCAGGCATTTTGTTTAAAGAATGCAAATAGTATTTTAAAATTTAAGTTATTCGGGGGGGGGGGGGGTGGAATCTGATCTAGTTTGTTTCAGACGCTCATGAATTCCTTTGGTGGACGAAATTTTTAAAATGAATCCTGTTGCAAGGTGCAGAAAAGTTCAGGCTATCTAAAAATACCATTTTCATTGGATTATCAGCATTTCTGTAGCTGTAAATAATAGACAAATTATCTCCATTGGTTAACATTGAGGTGAGAGAATTCAATAGGGTTAGTACACAGCAGGCTTAAAGTGTAAAATATGATGAATCCATTTAAACGAATTGCCCAACTAGCAAAAAATAAAACTAG
>OU015490.1:182480075-182610075 GCA_907164885.2 Dolomedes plantarius
CCGGGATTGTTAGTTAAAGCGAGGAAATCACTGACAGTGAAGATAGTGATGCTGAAAATGAACTTTCGGACACTCTTCCCGAAAATATATTAGAACTGTTTAATTCTGATACCGATGAATCGGACTTTGAAGGTTTTCGTTAATGTAGTATATGTGTGATTAATTAAAATATGATTAATTAGTAAGCACTGTTTTTTATTTGTATTTACGTTTTATTTCTGAAGGTATATTAGTAAGTAAGTACTTTTTTTTCTATTTATACTTAGTTCTTTGTTTCTAAAATACATTAATATTGCCGTATTAAAATAACGTAATGTCGGACGTATAGTCCGCAGACTATCCGGTGGTGCGGACTATACGTGCGAAATTACGGTATATATATATATATATATATATATATATATATATATATAATGAGTCCGGTTGCAAGGTGCAGAAAAGTTCAGGCTATCCGAAAATATCATTTTTATTGGATTATCAGAATTTATATACCTGTGAATATTAGGCACAGTTTTCCGTACGTAACATTGAGCTGAACGAATCTAATAGGGTTAGTACAGAGTAGCCTTAAGTAAGGGTAAAGCACAAACAAGTTGTAACATAAATTTTACATTTCTTTTGCGAAAATATCATTTATTGTGTATGCTATGAAGTAGAATAATGACTGCCTATAAATGTAAAATTTTATAGAATTTTCTGGGATATTTCTAGACCATGACAAAAAATTTTGTGCAACTAATTTATGTTCCTCGTTGTCCAATTTTAAATACATGAAATATTCTTCGATGGAAATAGATAAATTTTTAATTTTCTCTGTCGAAAGAGATTTATTTAATCCAGAGTTCATACTCACACTGGATCTGAATGAAATTGGCTTCCCAATAAATTTCTTAAGTTTATTTTGCTTATAATATTTATTTAAATTTATGGGAATTAAAATATCCACGTGGTTTTGAGATAAGAAATAATATTGCTCTGCTAGAAATTATTCAGTGTTTCATTTAAGATACATTATGTCCTAGAAGGATGTTAAATCATACATATTTTGCATGACTATTTCGAAATTATAATTCAACTTTTGTATACACTTACTAAAAAAAGCACTTTGTTAAAAAATAAAACATAACTATTTTGATTTTTGACTAGTTGGGCAATTAGTATAATGGACTCATCATATTTTACACTTTGAGGCATTAAAGAAACTAACATAAATAATATTTAGGGATATATTAAAAATATAACATGCAATTTAAATACTCGCTTGTGTTAAATTTACTACCATATATAACCACTAAAAATATTTATTTCGCTTATAGAATTAAAATCTTATAATTTACCTCTATATAATTACCTCTAAATAATACTAAACTTTCTTAATATTTCAAATGTTTTGAGTGTAAGCAATAATGCAAGTTAAATCCATAAAATTTCTTCAGTTATTTTTGGAATCAGTTAAAAGTATCTAAAATGAAATTATTCCTTTGATTTTAGACTTTTAAATTTAAAAGAAAATGGAGACTTGTATTTTCTCATGTCCAAAGCTTTTTATACTCAAACTACGTCATAGATATCTGGAGGATAGTCACTATTTTCAAATGGATTAAAACTGATATGTACTGTTGCAAATTGAAATTATATAGTACATTGTATTTGTTTTTGGCGTACTGGTAGCGCCACCTGGTTGCTTCGCGGTTCGCGCCAAGTGTGTGTATAGTTAGTTGGTGTTGTACTCTTGAACGTGAATAAAAGCCTGACGCTTGAAATCTTGGTGATTAATATTTCATGAATCTTGGATTATATTTCTTCATGGTGATTTTCTACATGTACCAATCCTTCTGGATTCGCTCACCTCAATCTTCACATATGGAGAAAATATGTCCAAGTATTGCCGACTTAGATTTAAATTTTTTTTAAAAATATTGTACTCAGTAATAAAGAATAAAAAAAATTACACCTTAGGGCAGTTTTCGTTTTTTAAAAAAAATTCAAACAATATTATAAAGTTTAAATTATTCGGAGGAAAAAAATCTAGTTTAGTGCATTAAAGCGCTCATAATTTCCTTTAGTGCACGAAATTTATAAAAGAAATCCTATTAGAAGCTGCTGAATGATCAAGCTATCTAAAAATACCATTTTTATTGGAGTATCAGCATTTCTGTAGCTGTAAATAGTAGACACATTTTCTCCGGCTGTTGTCACTAAGGTGAGCGAAACCAATAAGGTTAGTACACAGCAGCCTTAAGGTTCTTTGTTTTAATTTCTAGAAAAGTTCGGTAAATTTACGATCAAAGAAACCCAAATAGATTTACGGCGAGTGCTTTCAAGATAAATCAAATTATACAGCAATTTTCAGAGCATGTGTTAATTTATTCCCCTTGCTACTTTATTGGAAATCCAGAAGCGTAGACAAAACACTTCGAAAATTCTCCTTAGCAAACGAGCTATCTGATAATCAGTGATATTCAATAGCTAAATTACAATTCTGAATATTGAGTCTATTTACTCTAAAGAACAAGTAGTCTGGATAAGGTGATGTTACAAAGACAGATTATGAACGTTAATACATACAGTGCGTGAAGATACTTATTTCATCACGCAGAATAAACTCGGATGTTCATCGCGAATTAATCTGTGATTTATGAACATGCGTTATACTTTTAAATTGATTTAATTCTTGAGTATTTAATTATTTCAGTTTTTTCAGGCATTTTTCGTTTAAAAAAGCGCAAACAATATAATATATTTAAATATTCTGGGGAAAAACTCTGGTCTAGTGTGTTTTAAACTCTCATAAATTCCTTCGGTGGGCGAAATTCATAAAATGAATCCTTTTGGAAGATGCAGAAAAGTTCAGGATATCTGAAAATACCGTTTTTATTGGATTATCAGCATTTATGTAGCTGCAAATAGCAGACGAATTTTCTCCATAGGTGGAAAGTCAAAAGATGTTGACACTCTCTATAAAAGTTACTGTTACTACGTTTTTAACTTTCAACAGACTTTAAAATAAAAGTAAAGCTGAAAATCTATTACGAGAACAATAAAACCCTAAGACTTGAAATCCAGCATAAAATCTTTATTTTGTATCATTTTATACATCACTTGTGTTATCAAATAAGCAATTCTTTATGAATGAAAATTTAAAATATCTAAGAAATCAACAAGAGTTAAAATGCAGTTCAATGTTTTTCATGATAATTTCCCACTTTCTTTTGTATACAACGTATCCGAAAAATGTGTAGATAAATCTTCAATTGTTACAGCCTTATCCAAAGAAAATGTGTGACCTGAAGCTTTTTTCCCTTTTTAATGAATTTATTCCAAGTTTATCTCGGACTTAAAAATAAAACTTTATTTATATAATATAGGGAAAACCAAGTTTAAAATTCAACATTAGCAGTTCATTAAAATGAAATAAATGTTTTTATCAAAAAGAAATAAAACAATTTCCAAATGAAAAATTTTGTTTTAAGAAGGTACACCTGGATAGTATGGTTTATTTTAACACTAGCGGAATACCCGCACTTCGCTACGGAGTACATTAAAATTAACTACAACGGTCAATATATGAAATTAATGCCAATATATATATATATATATATATATATATATATATATATATATATATATATATATATATATATATATATATATATATATATATATATATATACCGGGTGGCCATAATTAAACTGACAGTGCTCACAGTGTTCTGTAGCGCGATCTATTTGCGAGAATGACGCCACATTTTGTAGGAAGATTAAACAAGACGGGGGACGAAGGATTCCGCGAAAAAATAAATTAGTTCCAAAAGTCACCGCTAGGGGAATATTTGGCGCTGTGTAATAGAAAATAGAGTGTTAACAAATGCAAATCAATACGGAAATTACCTTATATTTTGCATTCAAATGAGGTTCAATGTATCTGCCGTTGTTGTGGACCACATATTGCATTCTGTGCACAGTATGCACAACAGCAGAAAGTAACATGTCTGCAGGAATCTCCCGTACAGTCCGTGATATCTTATCCTTCAACGTAGCCAGGTCTTGGACCACTCCTTGATAGACCTTGGACTTAAGGTAACCCCATAGCCAGAAGTCGCATGGGGTAAGATCAGGCGACCGAGGTGGCCATGCAGTTGGAAAGTAGCGGCTAATGACTCTTTCTGTTGTGAATTTCTGTCGTAGCTGCTGTTGCACCAGTACAGCAACGTGTGGAGGGGCTCCATCTTGCATGAAAATGATTTCCCCCAGGCATTGTCTTTGCTGAAGTGCCGGAATGACAAAGCTGTTCAACATGTGGCGATATTTCTCTCCGGTAACAGAACAGGTTTCCCGTCCTGTCGGGGTAATGTTCTCATAGAAGAATGGACCTACGATAAATTCCGCTGTGAACCCACACCAAACAGTTACCTTTGGTGAATGTAAGGGAATTTATGTGACTGCATGTGGTGATTTGTCATCCCAAATTCGGCAGTTCTGGGTATTCACAGTTCCATGCAGGTAAAAGTGGGCCTCGTCTTCCCATAAGATTTTCCACGGCCAAGCATCATCCACCTCCATTCTGGCAAGAAAGGTGAGAGCAAAAGTTAATCGCTTATCATGGTCGGGGTACAGTAACTCCTGTACACGGCTTATCTTGTACGGATAGAAGTTGATAATCTTTCATAAGATTTTCCATACCGTACTGAAAGGCATATCCATATTCCGAGCTGATCCACGAGCGCTAGAGGTGGCAGCAATATTGTCTGGTCCTCTGTCGACAATCGCCGTGGCAACTGCTTCGATTGTATCCTGTGGTACAGGTTTTCGTCCTCTGCCTGGCTGAACCTTCAGAGAACCTGTTTTCTCAAACGTCGCAACCATTGCTTTTAGCCCATTAACTGACACAGGACCGTTACCTTTACGCATTTTTTGTGCGTTCTAAAAGCACGAAGAGCGGCTGACGCGTTGCACTGGTTGAGGTAAAAGAATTTGACCTGTAACGCACGCTCGACTTCACTTTCAATCCGATTGATTCGAAACGTAACACATTGCCTTTTAAAACCCAAGCAGCTGGCACTGTGCCAATGGATGTAACGTGAAATTTGAATAAAGAACTTCTTTTTCTGCTCAGCGTACGTGATATTGCAGATCACGAGACTTTATCGGTGCTTATGTAGATTTTACGCCTTTTTAAAAGTGTTGCCATATTGCACTTGAACTAAATAAGAAAATGTGCATAATAAAAGGTAATTTTATTCCGTATTAATTTGCATTTGTTAACACTCTATTTTTTATTACACAGCGCCAAATATTCCCCTAGCGGTGACTTTTGGAACTAATTTATTTTTTCGCGGAATCCTTCGTCCCCCGTCTTGTTTAATCTTCCTACAAAATGTGGCGTCATTCTCGCAAATAGATCGCGCTACAGAACACTGTGAGCACTGTCAGTTTAATTATGGCCACCCGGTATATATATTAAATACAACGATCAATGTATGAAATTCATGAAAAAAAAAAAAAAATATATATATATATATATATATATATATATATATATATATATATATATATATATATATATATATATATATATTTATAACAAAATCGTAAGGGATTTTTTATAGACAAATTGAGGTAGAAGAAAATATTCAAATTAAATATAATAGAACATACTAAAGTATATAGTGCAGTTAATATAGGACAGTTTGAGGACAATATATTTTACTATAATTTTATATTTTTTTGGTTAATGTCCAATCGTCTGCCGTATTAGCTAGACAATTTTTTTGTGTAATTCGTTGTTATGCACGTGACGCAAAATTAGTTTAAAGTATCAAAATAGAAAAGAAACCACGTGATCAGCATTTAATAAATTAAATTCTAAAAATTAATCTTTAAAAGTTCATCAAAAATCAGAAAATGGAGATAAAGATTCGAAAAAGATTTCATTTTAAAAAAAAATGTATGATATTTCTCGTGATATAAATTTAATAACCCTCAGATTATTATTTTAAATGCAAACTTAAAAAAAAGTTACTAAAACAGCTTAAAAATTTAATTTAAAAAAATCTAAGAAGAATTTTTCAAAAATCTTTCTTAGTGCACCCCTAAAGTATAAGAAAAATCGCCATGCAAAATTTCAGCCCTTTAGATCTAGCGGTTTGGTCTGTGCGTTTGCTGTCAGTCAGTCAGTCAGTTACGGAACTGTTTTATATATATAGATGACAGATAAATTAAAATAAATGTCTGTAAAATAAATTTTTCGTCGAGGGCATTTATTGAAAGGCGTCTTTAAAAAACTGTTTGAGATTTCATCAACTGCATTATCATATAAAGGATTTTTTTTTAAATATTAATTTAAAATATCAAAATTACTAACACTCGTTAAATTGTAGTTCGTTGTTTTTTTTATAAAACTTTTACTTTTCTGTTTGCATAGAATATATCCGTTAAATCTTCATAAAGAATTGAGTTGTATGTTATTATTTTTTCCTGGTGATAAACAACTGTCGTAATAAAATTATTTCACCTTTTTTATATCCTTACCCAGAGAAAATGTCTGACATCAACTTCTTTTCTTCTCCTTTTTATTATGAATTAATTCCAAGTTTGTTGCGAACTTTAAAAAAAAAACTGCTCTTTTTTTCTATAACATATAAAGGTAAAAACTAAGCTTAGACTTCAATATTAGCTGTTCCTTTAAATGAAATAAATGTTCCTAGGAAAATTTTCCAAACAAACAATTTTGTTTAAAATAAGCACACCTGGGCAGTAAGGTTTATTTTACATGACAGTTAAATGAAAATAAATTTCTAGTAATTTATTTTTTCAGCGCAAGAGTTTATTAAAATGCATCTTTAAAAAAATGCGTAAGATTTTAAATACAAGAAATCTGGACTCAACAAATAAACTTGCTTCCTAAACTAAAACTTTTTTTTCTCGGGCGAAACATTCTTTTACGAAATACAAGGAAAAAATTCGACGAAGGATTCTGAAACTTTTTTTCATGTATTGTAAATATTTAAACAACGTGGATGTCAGCAATTTTTTTTTATTTTGGACATATTTCACGCTTGGAACTAACTTCTACAAGATTGAATCTATCAGCAAATTGCGAAGTTCTAATTTTCAAAACTTGTTACTAACATTTTATATTTTGTTTTTTTCACAACATTTGATATAATGATAAATATTTTTGTTAGAATTGAATTTTTCGATCTTATTCACCTTTACATACATGCGTCAGTAAAATTAAAAATGTCCTTTCGATAATGCATATAATAGAAGGTATTTTTTAATTAAAATTGTATTTTTATTGGAGTGGCCTTTTAATTTATAAACAAGACTATAACAGGCTATTCATTCCTGTATTGTGACTAAGTGATGTATCTCCTTACTGCTACAGATATAACAGTGTGTACTTTATAATTAAATTTCAATTTTCATAACAGTAGCATTTAATTTATAAACAAGGTTATAACAAACTATTCATTCCGCTATTGTTCCTGAGCGATGTATCTCCTTTTTATAATACATATAGCAGAGGGTATTTTATAATTAAAACTTCATTTTTCTAATAGTGGCATTTAATTTATAAACAAGGTTATAACTATCTATTCATTCCTGTATTGTTCCTGAGAGATGTATCTCCTTTATGTAGTAGATACAGCAGAGGGTATTTTATAATTAAAATCGCATTTTTCTAACAGTGACATTTAATTTATAAACAAGGTTATAACAAACTATTCATTCTGCTATTGTTCCTGAGCAATGTATCTCATTTCTGTAATATATACAGCAGAGGGAATTTCATAATTAAAATCGCATTTTCCTAACAGTGGCATTTAATTTATAAACAAGGTTATAACAATCTATTCATTCCTCTGTTGTTCCTGAGCAATGTATCTATTTTCTGTAACAGATACAGCAGAGGATACATTATAATTAAAATCTCATTTTTCTAACAGTGGCATTTGATTTAAAAACAAGGTTATAACAAACTATTCATTCCGCTATTGTTCATGAGCGATGTATCTTCTTTCTGTAATAGATATAGCAGAGGGTACATTATAATTAAAATTGAATTTTTATAACAGTGGCATTTAATTTATAAGCAAGGCTTTAAGAGACTATTCATTCCTTTATTGTTCCTCGGTGATGTATACCCTTTCTGTAATAGATGTAACACATGGTATTTTATAGTTAAATTTGAATTTTTATAAGAGTGACACTTTAATTTATTAACAAGGCTATAACAAACTATTCATTCCTCTATTGTGTCTGGGTGATGCATCTCCTTTCCATAATAGATATAACAGAAAGTATATATACACTCATGGACAAAAAAATTAGCGCACCAAGAAATAATTGCGGGATTGTACCGAAACTTGCAATGAAGATACATGTCGGGGAGATATGCAAATGATTAGAAATGCAGCGTGATTGCGCATTATGTATAGCCGGTAGAGGGCGTTGAACATCGTACTCTGTGGAGTATAAAACAGGTAACCAAAGCTTGTTTGAGTATGCTGAAGCATTTACAAAAGGAAGAGCTGAGATAGACATGCCATTACGCCGTGTTCGAAGACAATATAAGCAGTTGTCTCAGTTTAAGAGGGGGAGAATCGTCGGGATGATGGAAGCTGGGTGGTCAGCTAGGCGAGTAGCTCGTCAATTAGGCCGCTCTGATTGTTTTGTGAGGAGGTATTGGGACCAGTGGACCCGAGAGATGTCATGTACACGAAGACCAGGCTCAGGACGCCCTCGACAGACCAGTCGTCGAGAAGACCGCCACATCGTAAGAAATGCACGCGTACAGCCAACTGCTTCATCGGCCGCCATCCAGGCACAGGTAGCACCTTCACTAGGGGCCTCTGTCTCTTCTCGAACCATACGAAGGCGCCTGGCTGAAGGACAGTTGGTATCGCGGCGCCCATTACGTGTGCTGCCCTTGACGCCCACCCATCGACTCCTCCGTTTGGAGTTTTGCCGCGCACGAGGTAACTGGACTGCAGCGGAATGGAACCAGGTCGTCTTTAGCAACGAATCCAGATTCAATCTCGGCAGTGATGACAATCGTGTTCGTGTGTGGAGAGCCCGTGGTGAACGCTTCAATCCTACCTTTGCTGTACAGCGACACGTCGCTCCCACAGCTGCTGTGATGGTATGGGGTGCCATTGCCTACAATACACGGTCACCCCTAGTATTGTTCCGTGGCACCATGACAGACCAGTGGTATGTTCATGAAATCCTGCAACCACATGTGTTGCCACTCATGCAACGGCTCCCAGGAGCCCTTTTTCAACAAGACAATGCTCGGCCTCATGCGGCAAGGGTGTCACAAGACTGTCTCCGCACTGTTACTATCCTTCCTTGGCCTGGACGACCCCAGATTTGTCTCCAATCGAGCATATCTGGGATCATTTGGGACGAAGAGTTGGACATCCCACGAGTTTGAAAGAACTAGAGGCAAGGTTACAGCAAATATGGAACGAAATGTCTCAAGACATCATACAGAACTTGTATGACTCAATGCCCGATCGTATCGCATCGTGCATTCGCGCTAGAGGGGGTCCAACGGAGTATTAACTCCTCCGTTCTTTTGCCTTTTTCTCTGAAATAAATTATCCTTTTTCTTTGATTTTCCTATCATTTACTTATATCACAGTAGTCATTACGTATGTAAAATTTCGTTTCATTTTGACGTCGCTAATTTTTTTGTCCATGAGTGTATATATATATATATATATATATATATATATATATATATATATATATATATATATATATATATATATATATATATATATATATATATATATATATATATATATATATATATATATATATATATATGTGTGTGTGTGTGTGTGTGTGTGTGTGTGTACCGATGGATTTAAAGGTTAGAAATGTATGACAGAATATTGGCGAGGGATCTTCGAATAAGATATATTTTGAAATAGCTATGCATATTTGAAAAAAAAAAAAAAGCAAGAATCGATATGAAATTTTGAAGTACCCATTTTTAAGCACTTTTCTGTTCACCGATGCATTTTTCTGTAAAATTAAAATATTTCATTTTCCATAATATTTGAAATACTTTTAAAATGCGTAAACGAGCGTAAAATGCAAAGATACAGACTAAAGCTCAAATAAGACATGAGCATACTGTTTGGGGAAACTAAATACTGAAAAGGAAATTTTCCAGGAACTCATTTTTGAAGACTATTCTCTGCATTTTAACTTCAAATATTAAACTTTACAGATCAGGAATAACATTCTTGGCATATATCTTGGAATAAATCTAAAAAATTGTTTCAAATTTGAAAATAGGAACTGAAGGTTTCATATCAGTAAATTTTTAGAAAAATAAATGTAGAAATGATAGTTTGAAAAACTCGCTAGTCTAAAGTAACATTTTGTGCTTTTGAAGACAAAATTGTAACTTGTTGATAAGACAGTAATATTATTTCCATCATGTCCTCAAAACAGAACAACATAGTATGAAACTGAAATTTTGATACGCTATGCTGTTTATTCGTCTACTTTCTTAAAGCGATTTATATGTTTACCTGTGCATTCAAGAGAGTTAAAATTGAGTGATGCGAGATATATAGTAGGTTTCCTACAGCTTGAATATTGCATTTTATGAATATATGTAATTCTGTCCCTGTATGTGAGCAACTCGGAGGGCTATACAAATCAATATTTAGTTCAAAACTTTAGATTAATTACGATAATTTTGAATTATTATCTGTCTCTTTTTCTATAAGTGATTTATTTATTTATTTAGTTGTACATTCTAAACAGTTATAATCAAGCGATGCCTGATATAGGGTTGGTTTCTTTGAATTTGACTGTTGCATTCCTATAAAGGTCGGTAATTCTGTCCCTACATATGTGAGCAACACGGAGGACTACACAAATCAATATTTAGCTAAAAACGTTAGATTATTGAGGATAATTTAAGCTGCTTATCTGTCTCTTTTTCTGTAAGTGATTTATTTGTTTATCTGTACATTCTAAACAGTTAAAATTAAACAATGCCTGGCATAGAGTAGGATTCTTAGAATTTGACTATTACATTCACGTAAAGATCGGTAATTCTATCCTTACATATATGAGGAACGCGGAGGACTGCACAAATCCATATTTAGTTTAAAACTTTGAATTAATAAGGGTGCTTTAACCTGTTTATATGTCTATTTTTCCATGAGGGATTTATTTGTTTATCTGTAGATTGTAGATACTTAAAATTAAACGATTCCTAATAACGTTATGGGTATTTAGAACTTGACTGTTGCGTTCTTTTATAGATCTGTAATTCTGTCCCTAGGTATGTGAACAACACGAAGACTACACAAATCAATATTTAGCTAAACACGTTAGAATTTTTAGGATACATTAAGCAGCTTATATGTTTCTTATTATATAAGGGATTTATTTGTTAATCTGTAAATTCTAAACATTTAAAATTAAACAATGCCTGAGATTAGAGTAGAATACACAAATCCATATTTAGCTAAAAACGTTAGATTTTTTAGTATACTTTAAGATGTTTAACTTTTTCTTTTTCTATGAGGGATTTATTTGTTAATCTGTACATTCTAAACATTTAAAATTAAATAATGCCTGTCACTAGAATAAGATTGTTAGAACTTGACTGTTGCATTCCTGTAAAGATCTGAAATTGTGTCCCTAGATATGTGAGCAACACGGAGGACTGTTGTGTATCACTTTATAAATTAAATATTATAAAATCCACAAAAAAACTTTTAAAAAGTAAAAAAATGCCAAGCTTCAAAACAAAAGTTATGACTAAAAAATGGTGTGATATCAAATATCCAAGCTTATTAAGTTCTGGTACTTAATTTCCTTATCATGAATCTTTCACATCTAAGTGAAATGGTTAAGCATGACTTGTTGATAGAAAACCTTCTTCCCTAGATCAAACTCATCATAACATGTTTCTGAAAATTTAAGTTTTAAATATTTATACATTACAGGTTTGTCGGCGTCTTTTCGTATTTGGAATAAATAAATTTTGTCTGTTGAAACGTCGAAAGTATGTTATTTAGTTGTATAAATTATTCATTTTAGTTATTTATGCTAAATATGTGTGTCCTATTATTTAGTTACTTTTACAACGAATGTAGCAGAAATTAAAAGATGGTCACTAATTATTCTATAAATTTCAAATTTCTTTTCACGTTACATTTGCGCAACGTAATTCCAAAGCATGGTATTCATATTTTTTATTGTTTAATGCAAAATTTTTCCTTTGTGGAATGACAACATTATTTATTATTTTTCTTTCTAGCTAACGGTTTGTTTTGTTTGACATCATACATTAACTTCAAATAGAAGACTCATTAAAATGACTAATATCCCATTACAAATCTGTTAAGAAATGCAATTGAGTCGCAGTGCTTAATAAAATCGGATATAACGCCATTTTTTGTGGTACCTTTGGTTGGAATGATGCTATAAACATACTGTCTAACAGAGCACCGAAGTGCGCAGTTAAAATCTGAAATTGATGTTTTAAATACAAATTAACTATTTGTTTTGCTTTCTGTTATTTTAATTATTTTATTTTTAAGAAGGCTGCCAAGCCAAGTATGTATAAATATTTAAAATTTAAATTTTTAGAAACAGTTTATGATGAGTTTGGTCTAGGGAAGAAGGATTTCTATCAACAAGTCATGCTTAACCACTTCACTTAGATGTGAAAAATTCGTGATTAGGAAATTATGTACCAGAACTTAATAAGCTTGGATATTTGATATCACACCATTTTTTAGTCATAAGTTTTGCTTTGAAGCTCTTGGCGTTTTTTTACTTTTTAAAAGTTTTTTTAGTGGCTATCAGTTTTTTTATTGAAATAGGTAAATAATTATTCACAAACAGGACTTTTGTAAGAAAACAATTGCCTGATACCTGGAGTGTCATCACAGGAAGTGAAGACAGGAAGTGGACACAGGAAGTAGGTTGTTTATCGCAGCGGAGAGTTCATGGTCATCGGTAATTAATTGCTCACATGCGCTCGGACTGATGCAATCTCGAACAGTGAAAGGCGCGTGATGGCTTGACTCACGATGCTTCGCTTTTGCATAACGTTAAAAAAGAACAAAGCATTAGATTAGGAATAGTTTTTGGAGAGATAGGACACGTGCCTGTCATTGGGCTTGAGAGATGATTGACAATGGCGTTTCAGCTGGGTTGAGGAGGGTTGATTTAATAATGTTGAGAAATAAAGTTGTTTAAATGTAACTTCAGTATTGTTACTTACCACTGGTTTAAAGATTATGACGACTGTCATTTATTTTAATTATTAGATAAAATAGTACGCGGCGAAGTGCTGTGACAAATATATATATACACACACAAACAAACACACACATATATATATCTATACATATATATAAATAAACAAATATATATATATATATATATATATATATATATATATATATATATATATATATATATATATATATATATATATATATATATATATATATATATATATATATATATATACATCATTTGTCTAAAGTTTGCAAATACTATAGCCATATGCATGACGCAGCCTAGCAACTAACACATAAAGAACAAAAACACAGGTGCTTTAGCACCCAAAAATAGAAATATAGTTGAATGAACACCCAAAAGACAAAATGTTAAGCAATTAGACTGAAAAACAGATAAATCATCTGTCTTTGCTTGGCTGATCAGCCGTGGGTAAAGCAAAGAAACATTACCAAACATAATCAAACACAAGTGGTTTCACCATGGTGTCATATTAAGAAAAAACTCTTATAATTAATATGGATGAATCAAATAACAAAAAAAACTGAAAGAAATTTTTATGACACGACGGTCGTAGGTAGGTGCTACAAAATAACCGTTTAAAAAGGCAACATATATAGAACGTTATAAAATAAATATGAGCACCACCCCACGGGACCACTTGTAGACCTGCAAATAAACGAGAAAACAGAATTCGTACCAGAATAAAATGAGTTAAACTAGAAGGCTTCTTATCCGGGCTTCAGAGCTCGTACAAAAGACCAGACGACTTAGAAACGATGAACATATCCGACTATATCTTATATGCGTAAGCCAGTACACGTGCGGTCGTTCCATCACATACGTCAGCAATCATCCTGTCCCGGGCGTCCAATGGCGCCATTAATATTCTTTATGTGTGCGGTGGAATTATTCAAATTAGTAGCAAAAATAATTATTCAAATTATTTTTCTCACGTTGTGTATATATATATATATATATATATATATATATATATATAGAGAGAGAGAGAGAGAGAGAGTCAGTCAGAAGATAACGTACATCTTGATAGACTAACTGTCAATGAAGAAAACTGTAACACCGTACAGAGTAAAAGTTTAGGTCTTTTGCCGGATACTTCTATCGATTAAGCGATAAGAGGAAAAACACGTTTGATTTAAGATATTGAGAGAGAAAAAAATCCCCCGGGAAAAGGAGTCCGAAGTTACACCTTCTGACTCGGAAAACCCTAAAAGATAAAAACACTTTCAGGGTGTAATTATGGTGGGCAGCTGCTATCGACTTTCCAGGGAGGGTAGTAAATGATACATTTATCTTTCAGTGTTAGTGATATAATGGGATCGAGGATAATTCCCTAAGATTTCCGGTTTCGTAAGTTGTTTTTGTTGAAAAAAAAAATGCGATGCCAAAAATAGTAGAAAACAATTAAGATGTCATACGTTTTGCTTAAAGATGCGGAACACCTTTTTTTAAAAAGCAATTACTTTTCTGTAAAATATTAGCGGAACGACTGAATACGATAGAAGGGATTTTTTAAACTTATGTTAGATCAATTACTTATAAGAATGGAAGAAAATAAATCACGTTAAAACTAGTCAGATAATACAAAGATAATTATTTTAATTAAGTATTCGTCTAATAGAGTGAAAAGGTTCTGATAATTTATATATAATACCTTTCAAAATATCTATCTATCTATCAATCAGTACACACACACACACACACACACACATATATATATATATATATATATATATATATATATATATATATATATATATATATATATATATATATATATATATATATATATATACATACATATATATGTACAGTGGTACCTCCCTTAACGGACACTCCCAAATAGCAGACACCTCTAATTAACGGACATTTTTACGAGTCGCAGTCCTTTTATATAGGACAATCCATGTTATTCCCTCTGGATAGCGGACACTCTGAATAGCGAACAGGTATTTTTGAAAAACATTCAATTATTTTGGCAAACATTTCAAAATTATTCATACAAGCAAACTAATAATTTATGCTTATGCGTCTTTGCAACGACCAACACGTTATGTTTTATAGGGTGGAAAATAATGTGTTGTGGTGGGAAAATTTCAAAGAGCGGGTCACTTTTTTGCTGTGTTGCAACATGCTGGGAGACTTCAAAACTCTGCTATTGGACAGTTATTGGACAAGCTAAGAATCCTAGATGTTTCAAGAACATTGATGTACGAAAATTTAGAGTTTCGTGGATGTCAAATAAGAAAGCTTGGATGACAACTGAGAAAATGAACTATTGGTTGGTGGAGTTAAACAACAAAATGAAAAATCAAAAGAGAAAAAATCATTCTGTTCATGGACAATTCTACTTCCCATCCTGATGATTTAAAGCTCAAAACTGTTAATTTATGTAGTTTTCTTGCCTCTTAACACCACTTCGATGCTACAGCCACTTGATCGGAGAGTTATCCGCAGCTTTAAAGTACGATACAGAAAGCTGCTTCTGAGACATGTGCTTTCACAGATTATCCCCTGCAAATACAGAGGAGGATTGGCAAAATCGGTATCTGTTTTGGATGCAATTTCCTGGACTACGTCAGCCCTTAAAAAGGTGGAACCTGGGTGCGTACTAAAATGTTTTATAAAGGCGGGATTTTTTAGCACAAGCGAAGTGGCAACTGACAGTACTACTGAAAAATGCGAAAAAGAACTTGCGTATCTAGAAGCCAATTTGGATTCAAATATCAGCGTTGAACAGTATGTCAAGATCGACGAAGATTTATGCATTCAGGAAGAAAACCTGTATATTTCCAATTTCATTCCTCGGGACACCATTGAAACGCTGTCCCTTTCTGAGGATGATGATGAGGAATCGCCAATGGAACACTGCAAAATCAAAGATTTTTCAGAAGCACTGAAATACAGCGAACAATTGAAACAGTTCTTTCTGAACAATAAATATTCGGAGGGACTAGCAAAGCTAAATCCTATGAAGATTCATCACGAAAAGCAGGTTTGCTGTGTAAAAAAGAAAAATCAAACTTTGTTAACAGATTTTTTTAGAAGTAATTAAAATAATTTATCTCCTATACTTTGTATTTTGAGATTATTTAATGCGAGATAAAAGGATTAGCACACAATTAAAAGGTAAAGTAGTAAATAGTTATTCCTTTCTTATCTAATTAATTTTTCCTTTTTAATTAATATTTCAGCCGTAATTTTCCATCAAATGTCAAACAGAAGTGCAAAAACTTTTTAATTATTATTAAAAGGTTGTCCTCCTCAATAGCGGACACCTCCTAATAACGGACAAAACTTTTGATCCCGTGACTGTCCGCTTTTCGGAGGTACCACTGTATATACATATATATACCACTATACGAGATCACCCAACGAAAACTCTATAACAATATATATATATATATATATATATATATATATATCTTTGTTACATTTATCGAAAGGGTAAAGATACTGATAAAAAAATTATAATTTTAAAGTTTCCATCTTCAAAAAAGAACGTATGTTTTTTTAAGGAGAGATAAAATATTTAAAAGTTATTATTATATTTGATATCTCTAATCTGCCTCATATAATGTGAAGGATCTAATTTCTAATTTCTGTTTATAAGTAAAGCTACAGTCTTATTTTTTTAAACATTTAAACATGGTAGATTATTTATACATTGATTTTTGGATATCCATTTTCCTTTATTAGAACAATCACATATATAGGGTTGAATGGGTTATTTATTTAAATTTATTTTGCAATAAATTTTCCCCGACAGCATGATCGACTTCCAGAATTAGCATAGTTTTAGTTTATATTATTACAACTTATGTGATCTGTGTCATGCAGACACGAATACTTTCTGGACAGTCATCAATAGGCATAAACGAATTCCTTCCTTAACTGTGGAATGTCGTTTAAAATACTCAGACCGTAATTGATGAAATAAATGTTGCATGCTTTACCGTAATATGTGATAAAATAGCTTAAATTCCACAATTTATCTTCCTTACATACATAATTTGAAACCACTGCGTATCGGACTTTATAATTGTGTGCAATTGTGGATTGTAATTAACGCGTTATATCACTGTGTAAAGCTAAAATTTAAATATGACCAAAAATCTCTCGAGAGACAATATAAGTACCTTCGGGGATTCAGTGACAAGAGAAGTGTTAAAACATTTTATATAGTTTCCAATATCTCGTAGAAGGTAACTTTTTAAAATTTATTGGGTTCGTTTAGTACTCAGTTTCTGGTTTTGTTACAAAGACATTTATTTGATCAAAATGCTCCCTAAACTTTTATTTTAATGTTTGATTCTTTTCTGTCAGTTTGCCGTATAGAAATGCGCTGCCCTTAAAATAATTAGATCATTTGGCTTGATGTCACAAGATTTATAAGAAATGTTACAGAATCTGAAGTTAATAACAATAATATGCAATTCTAACAAATATGCTGTTGTTGTTGTTTGCCAATGTGGGACACTTGTGAATGAAGACATTCGCACATAATCCATGATAATCATTGGTTGCTTTCAATGGACACACCGTATAGGTGAACCAACAGCACCTCCTGGTACCCACTTAATTTTTAACGATCACCTCCAGGAGCAACATCTAGGGAGATCGTACCTTCTCCCACCCTCTCTGACATCACAGAATCACTTTTCGGTCTACGGGTTGACCGTTCCCATATCCAACCTAGACACGAAGGTATTTGATTGCATTGGACCGAGAATCTCCCAGTTCAAAGTTCGACGCACTACCAAAACAGTACTTTGGGCAATTTTAACAAATATTGGAAATTAAATATTGAGATTTAGATTTTGATGGGAATTATGTAAGAAATTAATGTATTACCAAAAGATATCTCATTTACTGTTTATAAAATCTAAAAAGATTATGTAAAATATTTTAACAGCATTATGTAAAAATTGTATAACGTTAAGAAATAACGAATACACAAATATTTCCATTGTGTTTCAATATATTTATTGTGGATCGGATAAGAATTTCTAAAAATAAAATTTAGTCGAATTATTAAATATCGCAAATGATTTTAAACTTAAATAAATACAAATCTCTATTAATGTAAGTGATCGAATTATCATATATAATACCCCAAGTACAGGAACGAAATCTGCTTTGCAAACAACTGTTTAAATTGATTTTTAACTTATTATATGACAGTATGAGAAAATTATAAAATATTAAAATATTATATAACAATACAAAATTATATAACATTACATAAAACGATTGATACATTTTTTCCATTATATTTTAATATATTTGTTGGGAAACAGGGATAAATTTATAAAAATAAAATTTCTTGAAATTATTAAATATCGCATAGGCAAACATGCTGATTTTCTAAACTTAAATATGCACATATTTTTATTAATGTAACGTAAACGCATTATCATACAGAACACCCCATGTTTAAGAGCAAAATCTATTTTACAAACAACTGTTTAAATAGTTTTCCAGTTCAGGAAATATTACACGAGCGGGCAAAGGTTTTAATACATCATCGAAACTTGTCCAGAGGAATTACGGGTAGAGGATCCAGGTATTGCATGATTCGTTGCTACCACCGATACATTCCAAATTTAATTTAAATAAGATATGAGCCTCTGAAATAACGAATGAGTACTTGCCATCCCGTGCAACCAAAGTTTGTAATAGGATTTCGCCGCTGATATACATATTGGATACCAGAGTTTCAGAGATGGTTAGCATTTTAGAGGTACTTAATAAAATTCATTGCGAAATTGGGAACGAAAGATATCAATACAAGCGTTCGTGGATTTTTAATTTAGTTTCCACTTTATGAAAAATTAAGGGGTAAATATTAATTTTTTGGATTGTAAAAATGAATGCTATTGGTGACCAAAATTGTTGGCTCACCAATATTGTTGGTGATATAGTGATACTGGTGATATGGCCAATATTATAGTGATTATATTGTATCGATATGTGTTTGGGAAGAATGTAAGTAGTTTTATTTACATCAAATTAAACATCAGGATAATATGTATACTGTAAAAAAAATCTATTTTTTTTCCAGGGGAGTAGCACTTGTTCTCCATTCCACACTACGATGTTTGTTTGGCGACTTTATTATGTGAGCACACATTTGGTGAAACAACTCCGTGTCCGGGGATAACTCAAGAACTTCCAAGCCTTAGTCGGGATTTTAACCAAAGCCCACTCGTCCACTCTGTGGTAGCTCGTGTAGCTAACCACCACACTATGTGTACGACAGTCATCAATACAGGGTGTCTTGGCTAAAAGTATCCAAAAGTTATGACTCATTTTTACGGAACTACCCATTAAATAAAAAAATATATTTAAACAGAAAGAACATCTCACCAAGTTTTAAAATCAATCATACATTTCTATCCTAATGTTATAGATTTCGATGTGTACACCTTTTGTAGCACGACTAACGTCTAAATGGTAATCCAGTTCTCTCCAAGTGTTTCGTAGCATATCGGAAGTGATTAGACTTTTTGATTGGGGATTCATTAAATCCGTTGTGTATAAACAAAA
Organism: Dolomedes plantarius; assembly: GCA_907164885.2. Classification (NCBI taxonomy): domain Eukaryota; kingdom Metazoa; phylum Arthropoda; class Arachnida; order Araneae; family Dolomedidae; genus Dolomedes; species Dolomedes plantarius. The sequence goes on from OU015490.1 coordinate 182,499,941, forward strand.
AATTGAAACTGTGGATGAGTTAAAGAAGCGTATCATTCAAGCAGTTCGTTTAATAACTCCAGATATACTACGAAACATTTGGAGAGAACTGGATTACCATTTAGACGTTTATCGTGCTACAAAAGGGGCACATATCGAAATATGTGATACTGTGATATAAATCGATGATAGATATTAAAACTTGGTGAGATATTTTTTCTATTTAAAGAACTTTTTTATAAAATTCTAACGGGTAGGTTGGTATAGATAAGTCATAACTTTTCGATACTTTTTCCCTGGACACCCTGTATAAAACTATTATAAAAGCACTTACAGAGAATGTTGTTTACCAAATCGGGGTACTTGTCACAGAACACCTATTCTGCACACAATCCACGAAAATCGTCGGTTGCTTTCAGTAGGGGCGACCGTAGGTCTTCGTTGAAAAACAAACGAAGGCAATTCAACGAAGGCAGCAGGGGCTGGTCTTCGTTGAACGAAGACCAGCCCATGATGACGTCTCAATTTTGAGAAAGTACACCCAGGAGCGACATCTGGGAGGATCATACCTTCTCCCACCTTCTCTAACATCATAGAAGGACTTTCCGGTCTATAGATTTATCGTTCCCATATCCAGTCTAGATACGGAGGTATTTAATGGCGTACAACTGAGAAAAATGAAGAAGTATATCATGATCTCCCTCTATATTCATGCAGTTACGTATCTTTGTAAAATTAATTTTTAAATTTTTGTATAATTATTGATTATGTTAAAGAAGGAAAATGAACTTTTTTGTCAATTAATGTTTCATAGACGGACTAACAGCTCTACGTAATTAATGTGCCAAAATCAGACATAGACACGAAGCCATTTAATTGCGCTCGTCAGAATCCAAGCTTAGAAACACCTAAAACGTGTGTCCCGTTTATTTAAAACTGACTTTCAAAACCCTTTCAATTAAACTTTATATATTTCAGTTACGTATATATATATATATAGAGAGAGAGAGAGAGAAATAGAGAGATAGATAGATAGATAGATAGATAGATAGATAGATAGACAGATAGATAGATAGATAGAAATATAGACAGATAGAGAGCTAGACAGAGAGATATGTATTTGCATAAATATTTATTATTTTTAATCAGTAAGTATGCGATTTATGCCATTTGCTCCGTGACTATAATTAAAAAAAATAGCTTGCTCTCGCTTTTGTGTTCATCATTAGCAGGGGGATTGTTACAAAATAGAATTAATTGAGTTTATTTTGTAACAAGTTCTTGAGGTTGGAACATGGTAATTTTCCTTTGACACAATTCTATTGTATCTTATTCAAATTTGCATTTCACTTTATAGTACTACTTAAAATTAAAAACAAATAAATAAATAAATCTGAGTGCGCAAAATCCTATCCTTCTGTCTAATTAATTTCCTTTATTTGACTTTTTTTTTGATGGTATCAAATATAGTCAGTTACCGTATGCATGAGAAAATTTCTTAATTATTTAAGGAAAAATCTCATTAATTTGTTAACACACGAGTAAACTGAATACGCTCAAGAATATTTACGTTACAGAACCTAATTACACCAACATCGTCAACAGTAAAGAGTGGTAATTGGAATTTAATGTCTGTCTGCTGTATTTTGACAGCAGTAAGTGAACGTTTTACACATCGCACGCCTTATTCTCAAATAAAATTGGTAAATACTTTAATTACGTAAATACTTACTTATTAAAAATACTTTGATTAAGTGAAATACTTTTTTATAAAATATATTATATCTTTTTTATCTACCTTATTCCCAGGAAATTCTCCAAAATTATACCTTCTTCAATGAAAGAAAAATAATTTTAAATTATCTTTTAAGGTATTATTTTACTAAAGTCACTATTAGACAAAGAAATACTAACTAAAAAAATTGTAAATCTATTGCAAATTTATTAAGGATCAGAACAGCACAATATGGAAAGCAATATTTAATGCAAAAGTAGGCGTTATTATTTCGAGAATTGTTCATTTACGGAATGGTTTGATTGAAGGTTGGTTTCTTAAGACAACTCCCAACTTTTGTTACATTATAATCTTAAGCTGCTGTGTACTAACCTTATTGGATTCACTCACCTCAATGTTAACCTATAGAGAAAATTTGTCCAAAGATTGTCCTCTTGGATTAAAGGATTTATTTTACAATAGTACTCTGTAATAGAGAAAGAAATTTAACACCTCGGGGCATTTTTCGTTTTTCAATAAAATATGCAAATAATATTTATAAATTTAAATCATTTGGGGGGAAAATCTGGTATAGTGTGTTTAAAACGCTCATAAATTCCTTTGGTGGAGGAAATTTGTAAAATGAATCCAGTTTCAAGGTGCAAAACAGTTCAGGCTAGATAAAAATACCTTTTTTCTGGGATTACCAGCATTTATGTAGCTGTAGTTTGTAGACCAATTTTCTCCATAGGTTAGCATTGAGGTGAGCGAATCCAATAGGGTTAGTACATAGAAACCCTAGAGCGGTACGTACCACTAAACCTTTCAGATTGCTCGTGGGGTTCTATAATGTCCCGTAAACAATAAATGCTTCATAACCTTCTCAAATAATTTCTGATACCTGTCGTAACCTTATAACCTTTCAACAAAAACTATATCCTTTGGATGAGGTTGAATCGTAATAAAAAATTTTGCCTGTGCTCAACTTAATTGGCTGAAGTTTCTGCTGTGAAAACGTTTTACCTCCTCTACCACTAATGCTAAACTTTACAAGTCTTTCGCAATACATCATTGCTAGATTTATTCTCTCTGTTCTAAATCCAAGGCATCGACCATTTTGTTTGTATTTATAACGTTGTGATGATACATAGTAACTCAGAAAACTACATAATGAGGTAACAAAGGACGGTCAAGATTGATGTTATGTTCAAGATGTCTCATATGACCATAATTTGGATGCCTCTGACTCATGGGTAATTACATTATGAGCTATTAAAAACGAATAGTTTTAATGCTATTACATATTATCACATGTCAAAGTCAACAACTAATAAAATAAACAACAGTTTTGCAACATATTCCATTGCAAAAAGTGATGGTGACGTGAATTATTATTGGGGTTATTACCTAATATTCAGACATTAATCGATAAAGCACCGTTCCTTTAATGCCAGACGGCTGTTTTAGAACCTTCTACACGTTTGGCATTGGTCACATTTATGATTTTCGCGTGTAAGAAGAGTGTATTTGATATATTTTATATACTTGTATGAGTTATTAAGATTTTCTCGTAGGGAGTTTAAAAAGGCACGCATATAAATGTTTGGGGAAAGAGTAAAAATTTAAGTTACCATATCTACCAAAAGTTAAGCTTTTGATCTATGATTTACAGTGAAACAGATCCATTAGGTTTTTAACTGTTGAAAATATTATAATTATTGTCAAGAGAAAAAAAAATAGCATTCTTACTCACAGTAGTTCAGTCGACGGATAATTTTTACCTAAATTTAACACCATATTGCAGTTTATGCACTTATGCCATGAATTTTATTATTACTTTAAGGGAAAATTTGTCGACAATAATTAATGCGAAATATACAAGTAGTGAAGGAAATGAGCTTGTAAATGTTTTTACTTCAGGCAGATATTCAGTAATAAAGTTGAACAATTTTATTCCCTGGGAAATTATCTTCAAGATCGTAAACAATCATTCAACAACATCTGCCATTGTCGGAATTCCTAACAGTCTTGTTTTGCAGCGACCTTTACAACTTTCATTTCGTTTTACCTAATTTTACCTCAGGTTTGTTTGACCGTAAGTTTTTTTTTTCTTTTTTTGTGTTATTATGTGGTAAAGAAGTACTGATGCATTGTAAATTTCTCTCTTTCGGTTCATCGTTAAAGCTGAATTTTAGATTCTTTGAAAATTCCAAAAATTCTTGTTGCGATTGATGTTGTTGTTGTTTCTAATGCCCCCTGGTGGGAAGTCTTCTAGACAAGGTCCACATAGGCTAGTGGGCTGAGGGATGCAGCTCCGGTTTATAAGGGCACCCCAAGGGTCAAGTCCGATTTAGCCAGGTTCTACCTATATTTTGTTACTCAATTTTGTCTACCTCTATTTTGTCATCCCCCCAGGGGCACCATCTGAGGAGATCGTACCCTCTCCAACCCTCTGTGACCTCACAGGGGAAACTTTTCGGGCTACGGATTTAACATGCCCATATCCGGCCTAGACACAGATATATTTAAACGCACTTATCGGTATTCGAACTGAGCACTCTCAGTGCTGAAAGCCAATGAGCTATCACTAGGCTCACTAAAATTCTCGATATGAACAGCTTGAAGATAGCAACATATAGCAATTGGCTGTAAAAGGATGAACAATTGGTTTATGGAAAGTTTCTCTTTAGTAAATCCTGAACATATTGAGGACAGCAATCTTTAGTAACTGGCCATGGGAGAATGAACACCTGGTATATTCTAACGTTCTCTTTAGTAAACTCTGAACAGCTTGAGTACAGTAAATCACAGCAACAGGCCATAGAAGGCAACAGGCCATGAGCGCTTGGTATATTCTTCTCTCCGGTTACAATCCGAGTCATTTAGCTGTTGCATTCCAGTGAAATATGGTTGCAAAATTCATTCCAGTTCTGCTTCACTGCTACTATCTCCTAAACATAACGCTTACTGATTTTTCGTCTATTAAAATTAAGGGTAAGATTAGAATAAAATCCGTGTTCCTTTAGGGGAATAAACATGCTCATACGAAATTTATCACTTACAGAGTAGTTAGAAATAAAAATAAGATATTTGACGTCTTTTACTATACTTAATTCGAAGAGACCTTTAGAATAAAGGAATTTCCACAGGCAATTATTTGTCAAAAAATATCGATGCCAAATTGTGATTTTCTTTTTTTTTTGTAATTTCACCTAGAGTAATGAAGATCGAGAGAAGATAATTACAAGATAAAAAGAACTTTTTATATACCATGTTTTTAAATTTTCTGTTGAATCATATAAATTTGACAATTCTATGTATTAATAAATACTTTTTTAAAATATTTTGATGAATTATCCAATCAACTTGAAAGAAAATGAAGTTAATTGGAAGTTAACTTGCGTTTAACTTTTCGTTCCCGTCCTGACTATAGATGGCTGCACCAGTCTACAAAACAAAATTAACTGAAAATAACTGAAAATTAATTTAATTCTGCTTAAAGATGGCTAAAGGTATTAAAAAATGCATTGTCATCGTGTTCTGAGCTATTCTAAAATTTCCAAATGTCTAGCTAGTCGGGAAGTTAGTTAAAAATCGATTTCAAGATTTGTAAGGGACAAACACACACACAAACAAACAAGAAAGCAAGTTAATAAAAACATGGCAATTATCAGGTCTCGTGTAAGGATGCTTAAAATTGAAATTTAGACAATATTCCATTCGCTAATATTAAAGAAACAGGAATCATAGGTACGTAAAATGAATAATTCTGTACGTATAAAATATTTAAAATACCTATTTCACGAATTCAAAAATTTAAAATTATCAATGATTATTCAATATGCATAAAAGCCTCTCTTTAAGATTCTTTTTAAAAAAATTCTAGTTGTTTTGAAGACGACAAATAATATTTTATCCAATGCAGTAAAATAAAATAAAAAATCTTTCTATTTTTTCAATTTTTTTTTGCAATTATTTTTTAATTGCACTATAATTTGTCTGTAGAAATTAACATCTAAAATAGCACCGATAATTTCAAACAGTTTAAAATTTCAAACTGCTGGAAATCCAACCTTTTGAAATGACATGCGATTAATTCAGGTTTCATCAAAGTACAGTGTAGATCCGGTGTTTGTCCATCATCCTGTGCGTTTCCACTTCCGTTGTTCAATTACATTACTTTAGTCAATTCAATTAATTCACTATACAAATGGAGCCTGAAAGAGAGATACCGCGAAATCAATAATTACGTTGGTAAAGGCGACTAAAAATCAGCTACACATATAGAAATTGCGGCAAGTGATACATTTGATTATAAGCAAGTACGTAACTTGAGTATTCTTAGAGATTATTTAGTTAAGGGAATCGCACTATATCAGGGCATTTCCGGTTCATATTTGAGCTAAAAAAAGAAGCAATATATGATTCGAAATTTAACAAATTCTCTTTCACAGTTTCATATAGTGCAGGAGGTAATAAAAATGATTTGTGCAAAGTATGAGCTATAGACCAGTCGTGCGCAAGTTGGGAGTAACGAACTACAGTGGGATCGCAGATAATCTAAAGTAAATTTATATCAGATTTAACTATATAATTAAAATAAATGTTTTAAATTTTCAATAATTAAAAAAAATTTATATGATTTTTGAATAGCTACAAAATCCGAACAACGATCAAATCATAACCCGGTAATTTTTACGAGCTCGACCTCCCCCCCCCCCCCCTCCCGGCTGGGCCTTCTCATTAATTTTTTTCTATTTTAGTTTATATAAATAAATGAAGTTTATAATTTTCGATGTTTTAATATGAAGTTTATAATTCTAAAATCATGCTCTTTTATAATATTAATTATTGTTAATATTTCCTAAACGAAATACAAATTCATATTGATAGTTAAATATGAAAGTTTTATGCACGTGAGATTTCCTCAAAATAAATGGTGAAGGTAAGAAAACTTTTTTTTTAAATTTTATTATTAATATATTCCCAAGATTCACAATTCACTGATATTTAAAATAGTTTGTCAAAATTTTAATATTTCTTTTTCTATTTTTTTAATCAACATTTTCCTATTATTTCAAAAATATTGCTACTACCAAAAAAATTTCATTAGGGGTTCGAATGATTTTTTACTTATAGAAAGTGGGTCGCGGTCGAAAAGAGTTAGACTATATCATATATAGCAGTTAGACTATAGCATATCATATAGCAGTTAGACTATAGCATATCATATAGCAGTTAGACTATAGAATATCATATAGCCGTTAGACTTTTGTATATCAAATAGCAGTTGACTATAGCATATGATATAGCAGTTAGACTATAGCATATCCTATAGAAGTTAGACTATATAATATCACATAGCAGTTAGACTATAGCATATCATAGAGCAGTTAGGCTATAGCATATCATATAGCAATTAGTGCATATCATATAGCAGTTAGACTATAGCATATCATACAGCAGTTAGACTATATAATATCATATAGCAGTTAGACTATAGCATATCATAGATTAGTTAGGCTATAGCATATCATATAGCAGTTAGACTATAGTATATCATAGAGCAGTTAGGCTATAGTATATAATATAGCAGTTAGACTATAGAATATCATATAGAAGTTAGACTATAGCATATCATACAGCAGTTAGACTATATAATATCACATAGCAGTTAGACTATATCATATCATAGAGCAGTTAGTCTATAGCATATCATATAGCAGTTAGACTATAGCATATCAAATGGCAGTTAGACTATAGCATATCACAAAGCAGTTAGACTATAGTATATCATAGCCTATAGCAGTGACCACTACTATAGACTATGATAGAGATAAAACGCATGAGAAATCGAGTAGTCGCGAGTAGTTAAATAACTCTCTAACAGAAACAAATTACGCAACGAGATAAATTAGCTTCTTCCAATTTCATGGCATTCTATGAAAGTCGTGAAACTCATCAGAGCAGAAAATCTGCCAACCGGAAAAAAGGGAGTTATCCAGAATGTGATTATCCTCAAACAGAAATACTTTATCCACCGAAATAATTCAAATTTTTTCTTCGGATGTCTTGGCGTAAACCAAATTTGCCAAAATGATATATACATTGTATGAAAGAAAAAACTACATGGACTATACATGCAACGGAAAAATTGTGCCACTAGTTTATCTTCTGCTATTCAGCAAGAAAAATGAAGAATAGTAAGTGGTTTGTAAAGCTAATTATACGTATGAAAAAATAATTCAATGATAAATGTAATTCTACCTTTTTTACCGAATGAGCCGAAATGGAAACTAAAAAATTATCTCTTTCATAAGAAATTTCTTTTCCTTCCTTCGTGTGGCATGAAAGCATATGGCGAAAGTTAAGGAGAATATGATTCCTAAGTTCAAATAAATTCGATGTATCTAAGCAAAATTACAGTGAGTTTTCCAAGAGGAATTTTAGGATTTATGAAAAACCAGTTCCAAATCTTTGATCTAACAAATCTGAAGAGAGAAAAAAATATTATTTAACTCGATAGTCTTTCATTTAATACAGTGAAACTTGTTTAGTGCGGTCTCTTTTTATGCGATTTTTTTTCTGTGCGATTTGTTTTGTGCAATTTTTTATGCGGTATATGAATATGTATCTAGAAAAATTAATGATATTATTTTGATCTAGCTTTGTAGCAAATTTGGAAAGCATTTTCTTAAAATAGATAACAATTCCGAAAGAAGTTTGAAATTCCAAAAAGATCTTCGATCGTGTATATCTGGCCATCGAGACGGTTACAAGGCGCTGTTCAAACGACCGTCGTAGCAAAATCTTATCACCGACTACATTGTAACAAAAAATAAATCAACTCTAATATCTTCAAGTGCCGAAAGTGATTACGAACCAGTTCATCACAATAATATGCGCGTTTTGGTCGTCAAGTAGTAGTGAATTATGTACATTTTGAAAATTTCTCCATGTTTAAAATGAGAAATTAAAATTTTTTTAAATGTTTCCATGTGTAATTTAATTTTTTACTTTGTTTGGAAAGCACTTTCTCGCTATTTCGTAAAGTTGTGATATATTTTTTATGAGACTTTTTTATGTGGTCCCTATCCACTATATTTTTTTCTTTAATATGTTGTGAAAAGTTATTTGTTATAGCTATTTATGAAGTTTCTGAATATTTCTTTTTGCTCGTTTTTTTTTCTTTTGTGCCGTCTCTATCTACCGCATAAAAACATGTTTGAATGTATTGTTCATTTTGTTTCGCAACCTCATAATATATTCAAAGTACAACTTTACTTACTATGTTTTGGGAAGAAATACCTTCGGAAGCAAGTGACTGATAAATATAATGATTTATGAGTTTAGAGTGGAAGCTGATAAAGAAATAAATCAATGCATTTTTAAATACATATAGTTATATTTTAAAGAAAACTGTTTCAGTAATAGTGCGCATTATATTTTAGGCTCTCTCACTCTCTGATTTGATGGGGTTTTAAATTTCGACAGCCGAACAGTAAAGAAGAATTATTGAACAAATATTATCTGAAGCCAAGGTCAACCTTCAAATTAATATTTTTCTATTTTTGTTGTATATAAATAAATGAAGTTTAAAAATTTCCATGTATTAATATGAAATTTATGATTTTAAAATCCTGCTGTTATATAATTTTAAATTTTGTAAATTTTTCCCTAAATGAAATACAAATATCTATCTACCCAAGTAACACACACCATTGGCCCAACCGCATATTTTCGTGGCATCGTAGGGCAATGGTTACCGTTGGCAGAAATTTCAGAAATTCAGTTGGGCCAACTGCAAATGGAGGCGGTTGGGCTAACGGTTACAAAATGTCTTTGGCCCAACTGCAAATGGAAGCGGTTGGGCCAACGGTTACAAAATGTTGTTGGCGCAACTGCAAATGGAAGCGGTTGGGCCAACGGTTAAAAAATATGGTTGGCCCAACTGCACATGGAACCGGTTGGGCCAACGGTTACGAAATATGGTTGGCCCAGCTGCAAATTAGCACTGTTGGGCCAACAAGTATAAAAATGCTGTTGGCACAACAGCTAATGAGTGTTGTTGGGCCAACAATTACAAAAGAACGTTCTCCCAACTGCGTTCAATTACTGTAAAATCCTTTTTTATCAAACAAAGTTCCATTAAAAGGAGGAGAGAGTACAATGGATTTTAGTAATTACTAATTAGTAATTAAGTATTTTACTAATAAATTAATTATCACTAATTAATTAGTAATTTACTAATTAATTAGTAATTAAGTAATTACTAATTTAGTAATTTTTTATTTTAGTAATTACTAAAATGTTTAAACATTTTAAAATGTTTAATAAGGAGGTATCTCTATACGAGAGGTGGGGAACCTTTTTACCATTAGAGGCCACATGTAAATTAGGTAGTAATAAAGGAGGCCGCATAAGTTGATGAACCTATTAATGCGACTTTTATGAAATTATTATAGATAGATATAGTTTTAACAATTTGGTGCATTATATAGAAAAATAACAAAAAAAATTAAGTCCTTATTTATTTGTTATTTGACATAAAAAGTTACAATATAAAATATTTTTGTATTCACATAAGGATAAAAACATTTTATATCATTAATCATTAATTATTATTATTTTTTCAGAAAAAATGATACGTTTTAACGTACAGGGAGTCAGTCACAACAATAATAGTATGAAAATAGTTTTTGTGTAGAGATCATATATATGATCATATATATGATAGCAATACTATCAGACATGTTATATAACATGTCTGATAGTATTGCTAAGAAACTCTGAGCATTAAATTACATATAAAGTGTAGTTAAAGTATCATACAATCAAGGTAAACGAAGCTCATTTGGATAAATATACAATTGTAGCGACTTTAGACAACAATTTCAAAATGTCAACTTTATTTTGGCCGACACTGTACATACATTCATGCCGTTCTTTATTTAAATCTATTGATTTGGAAATTGTTGTAATCTATATAATTAAATATTAATTAATACGGGCTTGTGGCGGCCCAGTGGTACAGCACGCTGGTTTTCGGTGCTGAGGGTGCTCGGATCAAATCCTGGCGTCGCACCATGAAAAATGCGTCCGTTCTTGTCGTCCCTTTATAGGGGGTAATACTGTCCGCCTATAGGGTGCCCCCACAATAAAATGACCAGTAAAATTGCGGCGTAGTGTAGGCTAATGTTTGACAACAAGTGTCTCCGCATTGGAAAAAAAAAATATATATATATATATATATATATATATATTAATTAATACAAGTGCTAGCTTTTATGAAGGCCGCAAGTATGCCAATTGACTTTATGTATGCCAATGCTGAAAATCCAGATTCACGTAGATATGTGGCTGAAAACTGCCCTAACAACCTCAAAGCTTCCTAAGCAACTTCTGGGTAGACAGGAAAATAGCGTAACCAAAGATTTTCAACATCCATGTTTTCGAAATCCTCGTTTGTTTGAAAATCACATTGTAGGTCGATTGCCTGTTCCTGAATATGATCAGGAAGTACATCCACGTCGATTATAAGTACATCCACGTCGATTATCTCTTACCAACTTAAATTCCCAGTTCTCTGAACTAATATCTGGAAAATAGTCTGCAATTTCATTTTGCAATGCTACCAAATGCCCTGATATAAGTTCCTTCAATTCATTTATCTGTTGAAATGGGAGATTTTTTTTATCACCGAGGAGGTCGTTCAACCTTGGAAAAAAAACTCACGCCTCCCTTGAAATTCTTCTACTACCACCCCCCCCAGGGGGGCGCGTCCCCCAGGTTGAGAACCGGTGGTTGAAATGACAGACGATAAAAATCGTGTAAGTGTGAAACAAGCCTGACAGGTCACCTCAATTTCGACAATTGCAGTCTGTGATCTTTTAATTTTTTATGTTTAAATGCGAAATTAAACTTTTCTCAGTAGTGTACAAGAGGAAAAAAAAGGCAAGTTCGTTCACTAAAAGAGGAATGTTACCCTATCTGTACTAAAACTGTATAGTTTTAGTACAGATGACAAATATCAGCTATACGAATAAATTATTAAAGTTGTATTTAATTTGAATGTACTCTGTAGCAAAGTACGGGTTTTCAGCTAGTTAGCAGATAAAATAATCTTATTACCAACAATAAAAAATCATTGTCCCCCGAACGACAAAAATAAAACCATGGTGCCGAAACTCGATACCATGGTTTTATTGCAGAGTCCGGTCGACAACTAAACTTCTAGTAAGTAGTGTTTCGCGTGGTTTATCACTTCAATTTACACGCGATTTGAAATCACGAAGATTGCTGAGTGTGAAACACGTGGAGTCGACCGTAGTAAATAATAAAACGCATACGTTAAAATAAGTTTGTATGTGGTTGGTTTGTATGCTTATTTCGGTTATTGAAACTGTATATTCCTTAATATTTAAGTAATGTCAGTGTCTGATCGCACAAAGCGTCGTAAGATCGCAAAAGAATTGAAGGAAGTGTTAAACGAGATTAGAGGGGATTCAGAAAAGGTTTCAAAAACTGATGAATTTAATACATTTAGTAGTTATGGGAATGTTTCAGCCTAAATTGATGATTGTTATACGTATTCACCAAGTTCGGATGAAATGTCTTTGGGGGAAGATGCTGAAATTATTGATGGAATTTCAGGTTTTGACTTAAAAGCAAAGTTGTGTGAATGGGCTGTAAAGCATTTCATTAAACATACGGCATTAAAAGATTTATTATCAATTTTTAATATGTTAGGATGCAACTTACCATCTGATCCGCGAACTATTTTGAAAACTCCACGTTCTGTGCCAGTAAAAGGAGATGCTAGTGGATCTTACAGTTTTTTTTATTTTGAAAAATCTCTTTGTGACAGAGTCACCGCAGGTTTAACTGAGGGTGATTATTCTATTTTGAAAACGTTAGGTGTTGTTGATTTTCTCTCCGTGACTCTGTTTATTGATGGTCTTCCAATATCGCGATCTAGCAATATTCAGTTTTGGCCAATCTTGGGGCGATTAGATCAGTCAGTTAATAAACAGACTTTCCTTATTGCGCTGTATATGGGTAAGCAAAAACCTCCAGGGTCTGAATATCTTTCCACTGTTGTTGAGAGAATGATAAATTTAGAAAAAAATGGGCTTATAGTAGGTAATCGTAATTATAACTTTTATGTTAGTTGTATTATTGCTGATGCACCAGCACGTAGTTATGTAAAATGCGTAAAAACGCATAATTCTTATTTTGGTTGCGAGAAGTGTATAGATGAAGGTGAATGGGACAGTGGGAGGGTTAGTTTTCAAAATTTAAACGCTAGTAAGCGTAATGATGATGATTTCAGAAATTTTAAGTATAGTGAGGATCATCAGACAGGCATTTCACCATTTAATTCTCTGCAGTTAGGTTTATTTTCACAAGTACCTCTTGATTATATGCATTTAACTTTATTGGGTGTAATGCGCAAGATGTTGAATTTGTGGGTGACTGGGCCTTTAGAAGTCAGGTTAAATTCTATTAAAGTTAACGCTCTCTCAGATTTAAACACAGGATTGATACCGTATATCCCATCAAAATTTCCCCGTAAACCGCGCAAAATTAGTGAATTAAAATATTGGAAAGCAACCGAGTTCAGGTTATTTTTATTTTTTGTTGGGCCTGTTGTTTTTAAAGATATTCTTTCAAGACAACTGTATCAACATTTTCTACTACTACATTGTGCTTTGCGTATTCTTGTTGGTAAATTTGCATACATTCCTGAATTAAATGCTTCTGCTAAAAATATGTTATTAAAGTTTGTAAGTTTGATGTCACAGTTATATTCTTCTAAAACACTTGTGTATAATATTCATTCTTTGATACACTTGCCGGATGATGTTTTAAATTTTGGTCCTGTGGATAACTTTAGTGCATTTCAATTTAAGTCTTATTTGCAGGAAATTAAGAGAATGTTGAGGAGTGGTAATAAACCATTACAACAAATATTTAATAGAGTCTCTGAAATTTCTTCCTTTAACAATAATTATAATAAGTATTCAGTGTTGCCTGTAAGTAGTAAAGAGCCAGATAAATGTTTCTTAACAAAAGATAATCAGTGTGTCCTTGTACAGGAAATAAATGAAAGTAATAATGATAGTTCACTTGGTAATAAAAATTTACTATGTTGTGTGTTTGAGAAATATGAAAATTTTTTTAGCAAACCATGTGAAAGTTCAAAGTTAAATATATTTACTGTTTTTGCATTATCTAAAGAAATTCAATCAGTTTCCCATGAAGCATTATCTTGTAAATGTATTCTTTTTAAGTATAAACATTCTCATGTTTGTATTCCTGTTATACACAGTCATTTTTAATTCAGTCTTGCTTTTGAATATTTAATTATATATATGTAATTTGAATATGTTATTAATTTTTCATCTATTTCAGTGCACAAACTTTTTTTCAACTGTGACTCACTTGTTTTAAATTTAAAAAATTGGAATTGTATGCAAAATTTACTTTTTCTTTTCATACTATTTTTAAAATCGGGGAACTATAGATTGTGAGTACAGAGGCTGTTCGCACATTTTTTAGACGATTTTGGTAAGCGGTAATAAAAAATCGGTTGCTGCAAAAGAAATAATTGCAATTGTGCTATGTTTTTAAAAGTCAAAATTATCATCTGCGGCTTGAAAAATTTGTTTTTATTCAAAATGGCGTTTTTAACAAAGCAGTGGTTCGAAGGCTACATTTATGCTCTTTCCGAAGAGAAATATGCATACTCCGTTATCCAAAAACGATGTGAGAGTCATGGTTTTGTGATATCCAAAGCGTCGATAGGTAATATCGTCAACAAGAAAGGAAAAAAATGTCAAATTGGTGTCTCAAGTGGGAAAAAATTCCAAACAAGCATCCAAGAAAAAACGGACATCTTCGACTATTGCAAAGGTACGTTGTTTAATGTTAAAAGAAAATCCCCCTAGTCAAAGGATAGTTGCAAAATCATTAAAATGATGTGTGTCCACTGTAAACAAAATGATAAACGTTGATTTAAATCTTAAGAAAGCGAAAAACGCAATGTGCATCGTCTTCTTCCAAATCATATCGCTGATCGCAGGACACGCTGCAGAATTCTATATGAGAAACACTTATCCAAAGAAAAATGGAAAACAATTGTCACAATAGATGAATCATGGGTGTATTTAAATGATTGCAACAAAAAAGACTCATTTATTATCATTAAAGGGGAGAAAAAAATTTAAGTACATGGTTCAAAGAATCGAAAGAAAGTTTTTCTAAGGGATTCATGATTGTTGTTGGTTTTTCTTATAATGGCATGTTCAAAATAAAGAGAGTGGGGAAAAATGTCAAGATTAACTCCAAATACTATCAGGAACATATTTTATTGTCAATTTTTCTGAATGAAATACCATCGCTTTACCCACAGTGCCATCAATCTGTGAGACTCCATCAGGACAAAGCTAGCAGTCACACATCAAAATCCACTGTAAATTTCCTAAAAGAAATGGAACAAAAAACTGGTATCAAGGCCATTTCCTTCACTGATATCCCTACTAAATCTCCCGATGTATCACCTATGGATTTTTGTGCTTTCGGACTTTTAAAATCTGCATTATCCAAACGTCGTCCCAAAACCCTTACAGGACTCTGGAAAGCTGTTCAGGAGGAATGGGATAGAATACCTCTTCTGACAGTTCAAAAGGCATTATTATCCTGGAAATTGCGGTGTCGAAAGATAGTTCAGAATAAGGGATGTCAAATAGAATATTTAAAACACAAGAATTTTATGTAATTTAGTTTTGTGAATACAATATACATCGTCTAAAAAATGTGTGAACAGCCTCTGTATATATTGAGTTTGCCTAATAACAGTAAAGTCTTGCTTACCTTCTACACTTGTTTTGAAAAATTTTATAAACTTAAACAATAACATTGTATATTTTTTAACATACGTAAAAGAAAAATACTAAATATGTTACTTCCACAACTCCTGTAATTTTTTTAATAGACATGGCTTTCTGAATTGTCGAATTCACCACGGAAAAAAACTATCGAGATTGTGCCATCAAGGTGGATCCAGGATAATAAGTGCATGTGGCTTTCAGTTAAAGGTCCCAAACTGCAAAATTTGTTAGTGAATAAAGAGTCTCAATCAGACTTTGGGAATGGCATGACCTTTGATGTAAAGGTGGTAAAAAGTTTTGGTAAGTTATATTTAATATTTTTTAATTCAATAATTCAAAATTATATTACACCATTAAATTTGCATTTACACAATTCTTTTATTGATGTTTTCCAAGAAATTAGTTGTAAAAATGTTATAAATTTAATGATGATTGCATGCTTTGCAATACTACAAACTAAATCAGACATCATTGGTAAATTTCATTATTAGTTTTTGAGATAAATTATAATAGGTATTACATTGGTAATTCAAAATACTGCTGGATTGACATTTATTATAATTCAAACTGTCTAGAGAGTGGTAAAGAAAGAACACAGCATAATCTCAAGGAAAAATAATGCACCAATTGTATTGATTCAGAATTATATTACAATAAAAATAGAAAACTTTTACCTAAATTTATTTATTCCATTTGAGAACTACAATGGTAATGGCAAACATAACAGCACAGTCTGACGAAAGAGAGAATTTGTGCATTGTATGTATTAAGTAACAGAAAATTTTCCTATACCACCCAATAAGGGCTGTAGATTTCTAACGAATTGTGCTTGCGTTTTGAATGAAAGTTTTTTTTTTAAATATCACTACACTTCATTTTGTTGGTAAATAAATAGTAGTGAGTGGAATAAATTTTAGTGAGTGGAATAGTTGCTCAGAGTGTAAAATTCTTCATTCCTGAAGATTAATGTTTATATTTTGTTCTCTTGACTTCAATATAGAAAGCTATTCTGCAGCCCGAGAGAAGCTACCGGAGGCAGAAGAAACGTCCCATTTAGATACGGTATCCGAATCAGAAAAGATAAAATCTAGGAAAGATCGAAAAAGAAAAAGGAATAACAGTTTTTGTGAAAGGGCAGAATTTTCATTGTTTTCCTCCTCCTCCTCTTCTTCTTCTGATGATGATGGCATGAACAGTGTTTCGCTATTTTATGTACCAACTGTTAATTCTGTTGGTACATCAAATAGACAACAACCACAAGTTTTCACCCCTGCCAATGAAGATACCCCTGCCAATGAAGATAGGCCTTCCAGTAATATGAAATTTCATTTTCCTCGTGCTTTTTTGTTTAAAAAATATATTGAAGTATTTTTAAATGAAAAGCAAGTTGCTAAAGTTGATAATTACTGAAATGTATACAATTTTCACTAATTTTGATTAATATTTTTAGATCAAAATGATGTAAAGAGTACCAATGCCATAATTGAAGTCTTTGCCAAAATTCAAAATGAATTTCACCGCATGTATAAAATGTTTTAATAAAAATATTTCTAATGTTTCATTTAGTATACTTTAAATTTTTTGTAATGTGATTATGATTTATGATATTTGGTTATAATATATCATTTTTTTATATGATAGTCTTTTAAAGATCTTGCTATTTTTCAAAAGTGATAAAGGATAATTTTCTAATTTTTAGAAATCTGTTTAAATATTATTAGGATTCCAGGAAGCTGTAATGAGACAATTGCTCAAAATGAAGTAGAAGATAGATGAGAATGCTAGTAATCTTAAAATTTTGAAAATGAGAATGATGTCGAACAGGGCTGAAGCAACAGCTCCTGAAGAGGGGAACATGCCAAAGTTTCCCCTCGATACCATTGATGAATTGACATCAGTTGAGGACTGGTTATCCTCGACAAATAACGTCCAAATCTTGGTAAACTTTCTCTCTATTCTAAAAAAAACTAACTGCCGCTGCCGCAGCCGGCGCCGCGGCCGCCGCTGTCAAAAGCTTGTCACGCTATCTCCTCCGAAACCGCTGGGGGTATGGGGTCGAGACCGATACCAATCGATGCAGAACAATGTGGGGAAAAAAGTAAGTAAGTCCGACGAATATGTCTCATATTCGTCGGACTTTAAGTTTTTTTTAATTTTATGTTTTGTGGGAAAATATTGACTTTTTCATGTTCAGATTACGATAACTCGCCAAAAAAGGATCGTAGAATTTTTTTTTTTTTTACAATCTAAGACTACAGACATTTCTCCTTCAAACAAGACCTCATTTGTTTAAAAATAATTTAAAACAGACTGATATTTTTATTAAAATTGAAAACCCTTTTTTTGGAAAAATTTATGCGTTTCGAGATATATAAATTCGATGCTCTCAGACTTATTATGTTACAAAAAAAATATTTATATCAACTGGAAGATGAAAGCTTTCTCATTCATATAAACTTCATTTCAAGTCTCTATCTTAAAATTTCGATTTTTAATTGAATTTTAAAGAAATACTTCAAAAAAATCTTCTCATTCGCTTCCTTTGAAAGAAGATCCAATTTTTCACCCATTCATCCATTTCGCCGGGCTTCATCCATTTAGTCGGGAGGGGGGGAAGCTTCAACTGTAAACAAATGAATGACTCAATCGCTGTAAAAAACTATTGAGTCATTCATTCCCTTGATTCACCAGAGGAGCGAGCGTAGCGAGGCTAGGGGCGAAGCCCCTAGTAATATATATTAATCAACTACAGTCTATCTATCTATCTATCTATCTACAGTCTATCTATCTATCTATCAGCCTATCTATCTATCTATCTATCTATCTATCTATATATATATATATATATATATATATATATATATTATTTCTAGAAGGTGATTTATCTGACGATCCCTTTTTCTCAATTCATCCTTAACCAAAATCAATAAATGAGGTATTAAAGATTAAGATATCCGCGTCTGACGAATTGTTAATTTAGAATTATACATTTTATTGTTTGTTAAAAATCGAAGCATAATCATTTTAAACATTTTTTTTCCGCTAGATGGCATGCGCGTTAGCTATTTTCCCATTTTAAGTCACTGAACTTTTCAATTTTAAAATCGTCTGCTTATAAAAATCGTCTGCTTTTAAAATCATCTGCAGAAATTTTATAGTGTAAATATAAAGTAATTACTCATAATATAAAGTAATTACTCTTATAAAGGAATAATATAAAGTATACATACAAATCAATTTATTAAACCTTCACAATACACATATAATTAATATTACTCATTACTGAATTCTAATTCCTATATCTTACTAATACAATACATAGATGATTCCAATTACTCCTATATCATATTAATACATTATTTATTCTCATTAATACCCTCCTTCAACTATTCATTTCCATCATTTAATTATACTCCAATATTCTTAATAATCCCACATATACATTACTCATATCATCATATCATTTATCTATTCAATAACATTCTTTACTTATCCTAAGATTCTTAACTGATACACATAAACATATTGCTAATATCATTATATCAAGATTCCTAATACTATGGAATTACACAACCAAATATTCTATGATAGATATGTATGTATACATAACAATCCACATTAAGCCACACTTCACTTTAAGCTAACCCCATCTAAGTACCTTCGTTCATTAATACGTACTGGGCATTGGCAGAATAGCAAAACCAAAACTCTCCTACCTTGTTTTGAAGTTTCGCCGTCACAATAGCAGGCCTCTCCTTGCAACAATGGATCCTCCGTTTCGCCTGGATTGGCTGGGGGGAAAATCATCGGAAGTCTATGGTCCCGAGAAGCGGCAGGGTCATCGGACTTCTCTTGTCCCGAGTAGCGGCAGGGTTAAGCTACGATTGCGGCATAGATCAGGGAACTTGTTCCGTCAACAAAAACTCGTTTCGTTGGGCGATTGTCCCGAGTAGCTGCAGGGTCATCGGACTTCTCTTGTCCCGAGTAGCGGCAGGGTCATCGGACTTCTGTTGTCCCGAGTAGCGGCGGGGTCAAGCTACGATTGTGGCATAGGTCAGAGAACGTGTTCCATCAACACAAACTCGTTTCGGTTGGGCGATTGCCCCGAGTAGCGGCAGGGTCATCGGACTTATCTTGTCCCGAGTAGTGGCAGGGTCAAGATACGATTGCGGCATAGCTTATTGGTCGGTTATTCTGGTACAGGGGGTTTGCACCTATTTCTCAAGTATAAGTTCAGTAGCACTTCATCTACTTCTCTCATCCTCCGTCGACTTCGGGGGCTTACGGGCTCCCACGGGCGTACTCACTACACGATTTACTGCTATTTGCGTCTCCTGTGAGTTCTTAAACTAATCTGCACCCTCTCTATCTTTTTCACTCCGAACACAACTCCAAACATTTCTCCTCGTGCTTTCATTGGTGGCCATCTACTGACCAATAAGTCGATTTAGGCCCATATTATTGGCCGACCGTATTTTTTATCCTAATATTATTCCCAATCAAAATTGAAGGAGACGTCCGCCCGTGCACCCTTCTGGGGTTTCTCACACTCCCAAATTCTCACGCTATTCTCCGACCTCCTGCCGACCTCCCAAACGAAGTCAACATCGTAAAACTTCCTAACTCTCCCCCTTTCAATCTTCAATTTCAGACTCATTTTTCCAAGCTTTTGCCTGCACAGATCATTAAATCCAGCTGGTCTCATTTTCTTGTATTCAACTCTCAACTGCCCCCTCTCAACTTGTCACCTCTCATCTAACGTTTCACCTATGCAGTTCATTAAACCCAGCTGGTCAAGGCACGTCTTTGTCTGCTTTCCTTCAGTTACATATTCTCTACCCCTCTAAATATCGTTTTCCGCACCTGCGGTGTTCCCCTCTCTATTTTCTGATAACGTGTCGTGTCTTACCACGACAGTAAACTCTAACACAAAATGTGCGTAAGACATGTAAAGATTTGTTTTATTGCTAGATGGAAAGCACGTGCCCTATTATTTATTTACTTTTACTTTTATCACTCGAACACTAACCTTTAAATTTAAAAATACATATCATCATCATCATATATATATTATTTCTAGGAGTGGATTTTTGGTGATGATTCCTTTTCAACCATCATATTTTACCAAAATCGATAAATGAGATGCCATTTTAAAGATTAAGTTCTCCGCTTCTGACGAATTGATAATTTAGAATGACACATTGTGTTTAGAAATCAAAGTTAAAAATGAACTTTTTGCCCTCCAGTTCTTTCCCTGGATGCGTCTATATGGCACGGCCAAATAGTGTATACAAAGAGGTTTTGTAATGTAAATATCGCATTATCCACGAGTGTGTGTCATACTTCACTTTTAATATTGCCTACAAAAGTAATTTTTGCATGTCCATATATCACGTTCCCCTGTTTTGTGTTATTGTTCACCTCCAATTTTGCGTCCAAAAGTGTTTTGTAATCGGTTTTGTATCATCCATAAGCAAATATCATTGGTTACATATGAACCGGGTCTTCTTTCATCCTACTAAAAACCACCCACCTCGCTGTAAAATTTATCGTATTTTATTCGAATGTCAAATTTTAGCACGGGCCACCTAGTATATTAATATTTAAATATGAAGTTTTAGTCACGTGAGATTTCCCCAAAACAAGGCGACAAGGTAAGCAGGACATTTTTTATTACCATGTTTTTCTTAACTTGGTTTCTTGTGTGTGTGTTTCTCCAGTACAAATATCGCAATCGATTTTTAACTAACTTCCCGACTAGCTAGACATTTGAAACTTTTAGAATAGCTCAGAACACGATGACAATGCATTTTTTTAATACTTTTAGCCATCTTTAAGGAGATTTTTACCAATTTTTTACTTTCAGTTAATTTTGTTTTGTAGACTGGTGCAGCCTTATGTCGGCCAGAACGGGAACGATAAGTTAAACGCAAATTAACTTCCAATTAACTTCATTTTCTTTCAAGTTGATGGGATAATTCATCAAAAAATTTTTAAAAAAATTAATACATAGAATTGTCAAGTTTATATGATTCAAAAGAAAATTTAAAAACATGGTATATAAAAAGTTCTTTTTATCTTGTAATTATTAAATTTTATTACTAAAAGTAAATATGAACCAAAAATCTGCAGTTGATTGATTTTTAAATTAGTAGTTTTTTTCCCCCATTTTCTTTTTTTTTTAAATTTTTGCTACTACCAAAAAAAATTTCATTGGGGTCGGATGATTTTTTAATTAAAGAAATGGGGTCGTGGTCAAAAAGAGTAGTATAGACAAGAATATTTTTAAAAATTGACCTTCAGAGTTGTCTGCGAGTTTAAATCCATGGATTCGAATCTACATTGGAAATCCTCTATGACTTCCGAGCTGTAGTCGTCGTGTATCAAAAATGTATCTGTAGCACTTAGCAACATCAGACTGTAGCAACATCAGACGGCCAGAATAAGTTGACCTTCCACAGACACTGTGAAAACCACGCGTATACAATAAAACCTCGTTTATCCGGCATTATATAGCATTTTATAAATTAATGAAAAATTGTTGGTACTTTGTATTTGTTTGAAATTAAAAATAATGAATCTTGTACTCAAAAGGAGCTGAGTTAAAATATTATAATTGCTTTGCTGTGAACGGCTGAATTGTTGTTAAATTATTCTTTTGTATATTGAGGTATATTTGTATATTGATTATTTTGTATATTTCTTTTCAACACCATTCGCTTTGGAAAAAAACCCTTGTATGAGTGAAAAATTACTTTTCGGAATTTTTGGCACTTACCTCCTTTTCAATGTCAACGCCTTAATTATAGTAAGATTACTTTTTTTGTTAATTAATTTGTGTTGCCACTTCCAGTGCTTGTGGCTGTACTACGGTTGTACAATTATGTTTATTTTTTTTAAAATTTTGTTTGTTTGCAAGTTTGCTTTTAGAAATTAATACTAAAGCCGACTAAGGAGAAGTCGATACAGATGGCAGTGAAAGATAATAAGGATTTTTTCCTAACAGCATGAGCCATATAATTTTCTTACACTTGCAATGCAACGTAATTCTCTTAAATTTGCATCGAAGATTATTTCGAATAATTGACGACGAATATAATTTGTATCTCTTTGTGTTTCTTCGAAAGTATAACATGATGTCGTAAACCTAAACTTATGTTTAGCGGCTGTCTTGAGCATTTGCGCATTCGCATTCTGACGAAAGCACAAAAAATACTTTTTTAATGAACGAATAATCAGTTTTAGTGTTTAAAACTATGTTTGGATTATAGTTGTGTGAAATTTACCTTGAAACAGAATGATTTAGAATGAATAAGAAATAACTTATTTACCTGTTGTAAATACTTCGGAGGTACGTTTTTTGTTTTTTTTAGCTCAATGATTCACGATATGTATGTGGAGAAAAACTCCAATAGTCTTATAATTCCCTATAAAATATATTTATTTAGGAAAGTTGTGTTTTTCACTCTGCCCTCCATAGAGAAATTTTTATGCATCTATGAGACAAATGCATTGTAAATCTGTGGCACTGTTTTATTCACCATATGTAGAATCATCATGTGTAAAAAGACGATAGTGTAGTGAGGATTTTGTAAGAGTCTCTGGAAGGGATCATCTATAAGGACGAATAGTTAGAGTTCTGTAATAGATGGTGTAGGGACCATCTGTCGTGTAGATTTATATGAAGTTGAAGAGGATATTAAACAGTTCTCCAGTGACGTGAGGAATTGTCCGTTGATGAGGAAGTTACGTGCAAACAGAAATGTTCCTCAGTCTCACTATACGCAATCGTGAAAGTTCGTAGAGAGGATCTTAGTTGGTTAACTCTGTGGAGACAGCCTCAGTAAAGTTGAATTCAACGGCTACAAAGAATTTCTAGGGAGGTAGAGATACCAGTTCATCAGATGTAGATTCTAGAAGAATTATCTGGAGGAGGTGAATATAAAAAAACCAGCAGGATATGAAGACTTCAAATTACCGGAATGTCAGCAACATAGAGATTTGGATGAATTCGCTAAAAATACCCGGTTTGGGCGGCGTCGTATATGATAGTATCAAACAGGCGTTAGGAGCAAAACACCTAGTACACACACTTGCAACGTGGACATCAAATCTCGTGATCTTAGCTGGTGACTAAAGGAAATGATCCGAGTCATTTAACATTTAAAAAAAAGTTTTTTTTATTTTTTACTAGTAAACGTTGAGCCAGTCTTGAGTACAGATAAAGTATTTACAGAGTAAAAGATGAGCTCAGTTCACAACATTCGTAAAGTAAAAAAAGAGCTCGAAAGTTACATGAGCTTATAAATTCGATGACCGTTCAGGTCTGAGACACTGTCACATGACATATTATAAAATAGCCCCCCCCCCTTCCAAATACAGTCTTGGCGATGCCAAGAACTGCTGGGGTGCTTAAACGTAAAATTTTTAAGACATGCTAATCTCAATCATGAAACATGTCTAACTGATATTTTTTTCATCGCTGGACAGAAGTGGAAAACAAGGAAAGAGAGGGTTACAGTAATTTTAAAATTACCGCCAAGCGAAGTGAGCATAGGGAAATATCCGAGAGGAAGCTTACAGGAACGGCGAAAAAAAAAACTAACCCGAGTCGTACAAAAACCAGTTAGACTAGGAAGGGCGATTCACTGCTAAAAATGAAGGAAAACTTGCGCCAAGCAGGCGAAGGAAGCGGCGCGCACATAGCTCATTGGTCAAGCAGAAAGTGACGTAGGAATGCGCGAACATTCAATTGGACGTAACTCTCCTACCAGGACTAAGGAAGAAATTTCCCACGCTGCTGAATCAAATGCCCGCCGAAAGTTGTTTGTTATCTGTTAAAATTGGAGACAGACCGTCTGCACTTATTGTTAGCGACAGCAGTTTACGGTGCAATTAAAGTACCCCCAAAGGAGAGTAAATACGGAGATAGATATATCCGATGCTTTTGAAAAGGGGGTCATACAAAGAAATCCAATTTTACTTGACCATGGGGCAGCGTTTCGAGAAACGAACAGATTTTAATAGGCTATTTTCCCATGCAGAAGAGCAGATGTGGCGATTTTAAATAGATTGTTCCCAGAACATCAAAAATGGCTTAGAGATAAGATTCCGAGACCTCCGAAGTATTGGGGAACCAGTAAAAATTGAACCATTAAATTTTTTAAGCCAAACTTGCTAATAACTTAAGCAACCAAATTACAGTCCGCAAACTTAGTAAATAATTTATTCTCAATTCCTTTAACGTTAAAAAATTGAAACACAAGGACTATAACGAAATTCCTCGTTATAGATAGTTTGGGAGTTTTTTATAGACATGAAAACGTATTACACTTTATAGAATAGCCTTCAATTGCACTAACGTGTTCATAGATATTTAAGATGCAATGAAAAAAAATATGTTCATTTAAAGCTAAACTATTAATTTTTTAAATAGATTCCTACAAAAAATAGCCATAGAAAAAAAATTTGCTCTGAGCGAAATATTTAAAATTTAAGTCACCTTGGGACTTTTATAAGAGAAATTTCCATCAAAATTTTCTAGAATTAAAATTATAGACAGTTTAAAAAAGAGTTAAAACTCCATTTCTTTCTAGCAAAAATTAACGTACTTTACAAAATCAAAAATTATAATTTTTTCTTTAGTTTTCAGCTTACATAAATGAGTTAATTAAATATCATAGAGCTTGAGTGTCAGTGTGTGTGCAATTTAAAACCTGATTACAAATTTCTTTGAATTTTTTTATGAATTACTTTCCATGGATAATTATGATAGACAGTTATAATAGTTGGTTACAAAGTTTTTTCAGGCCATAGAAAATACGTTTTTTGAATTCTTTTAAAATATAAATTATAGATGATTTGCTTCTAACCAACAATTTAGATTCATTTTATTTTTCCTTGACAGATTATTTCGGAAACAGATTAAATACTTGCTAATTAAATAAATGCAGCAAAAACTATAGCATTTTATATAGTTAAATTTATTTAACAGACATAAAATGTAGCAGAAACACACAGCTTCTTCACATCAATAATAAAAACCGACAGTGGCAACTACCATCTGACTGACTAATAGTAGTCCTTCCTCAGACCGAGTAGCATTAAAGTGGCCATACACACATTATTACAGTGGCCTTGCATTCGATATCGTCATACGGTCCCTGCACCTGGTGTGATGGTATGAACAGCTATTGTGTACACGACACGGACACATCTTGTTCGCGTCATCGGTAATCTGAACAGCCAGCGTTACATTTCTCAGGTCATAAGGCCGGTGGCTGTGCCCTATCTTCGAGCCCTCGGAGATGTCATCTTTGAACAAGATAGCGCAAGACCGCATGTTGCCCGTTGTGTGACCTGATCTACCTCGACACACAGGTTGTTCGACTGTTGCCCTAGACAGCACGTTCTCCATGTCTCTCAACCATTGAAAACATCTGATCATGGGTTGCTGGGAGACTGGGGCGCCACTCCAGCCACTATGATGGATGAAGTGGGACATAGACTCGAAGCAGCATGGAATGACTTCTCCGTGTCTGTCATCCAAGCCCAGTTAGGCTCTATGCCTAATCGGGTTAGAACCGTTTTAACTACCAGAGGCGGCAGCTATGTGTACTAATATCGTACCCTGTATACCCCTAAATTGCCTATAAATTTAATCATGTTTTCTTCCTACTATGCTGTATACGTACAATAAGTAAAGTTTTGTTATTTGCCTTACTTCTTGGTGTTGCAATTTAAATGGCCAGCAGTGTATATTTTAATTTTCCACTGGTGTTTCGTTCTTTCTGGGTTTCTTTTTGAGAGTACGGAAAAAAATATATTCTTCAATTTTCCGATGCAAGCCGCATCAAAAAAAATCCGTACAGCAAACATCATGGGTAAATTTTCTAATACGATAGTTCTGTACTAAGAAACGTTCATTTTTGTTGCATACACAGGAGGAAAATATAAATTTTAGTTTTACTTTCTTTGATGTGTTCTTTGATATAAAATATGTGCTCGTTAAACATACGAAGCAGGCTAATATGCAGATTATTAGAAACCACTGCCAAATGAAAATTAAACCCTCGAGAACTGTAAAAGGGCAACAAAAATCCATAACACATTCTTTCTTCCCATATTCACACAACAGATTTCTACAGAATATTTTTCGAAGTGATCACTAGGTGGGCAAAGCCTTTTCTCTGTCTGCTACACGTGAGCAGTAATTGCGACTATGAGAAAAGTTCACCTTTATACTTAAGTTGTATATCACAGAATCCCAGTAGATGTTTTTCCAAGATTTAATATGATACTACGAGAGTATCGCTACACATATTAAAATTTGATGCCTGTTTGATTATTGAACTGAATCGTTTGATTTGTAATTTTTAAAATCATACCTGTAGGCAAAAAATTACAAAATACAAACCTCCTATAATTAACATATAAAGAAATATGTGATTAAAATAGTTGATTATTCACATTCTTTTTTTCGACATTTAAATAAGAACTGGTATACTTCTAGGTTCTTTCAGTATTGTGGTAATGATATAATGAAGTTTTAAATCTTTAACAAGACGACATACAACATATAACCATATATATGAAACAACTTTGACTGACAAATATAGTTTTAACACCAATTGAGTAAATTCCGGTAATTGAAATGTAAGCGAAATGTTCACGTTAAATGCTGTTACCTCCTATTGCGAAAGTGAAACTAATTACTTAAGGGGGTCCGGGACACATAAATCTCGAAAAAATCACATTTTTATTTTTTAATCTTAAAAAATACTACAGAGTTTTTAAAATCCAATAAAACAAACCGCATGTTTCTACGATGATTACATCAATAGATATTTTATTTTTTATGGAGTACTGTTTGTGTGTGCCACTCCCTCTACCAGGAGTTAAATGTCCTTGACTAGCTGAAAGAATGTAAACAAACGCTTTGGTTCTCTAGTTTAATATTATCTTTTTTTTTTCGTGTCGTGTTTGAAGTGAAATGATTTGATGCTTGTTTTTCAGTAGTTACGGTGCATTTCCACGTGAGTTTAAGTTTATTCGATCATATTTCAAATTCAATGAAAAATGGGTCGTAAAAGGAAATCAACTACAACTAAATCAAATTTAATGAAAATTAAAAGAAGCAAAGTATTGTCTGCTTCTGTTGAAAATAATAATGATTTTAATCGTTTAAACGAACTTCAGAAGAACGTAAGTACATCTGAACGTGAAACTTATCATGATCAGTGTAATGATGTTTCGTCATCGTGTAATCTGATAGTGAACTTCGAAGTGCTTCAGCAACTTTTTACTAAAACTTGTTGTGTTTCATGCAAAAACTCATGTATTAATTTAACTTTGGGAAAAAAATATGGCCTATCTCACGAAATAATTATCTATTGTGATAACTGTGATTTCCGTTTCAAGACAACATCATCTCCACGTCTCTCGAGTGATGTGAAATCTCCCTATACTGTGAATAGAAGAGCTGTGCAAGCAATTACTGCTTTAGGGAAAGGTCATGCAGGAATGGAGCAATTTTCCTCCTTTATGAATTTAAGTGTGATGGACTCAAAAACATTTAGCAGACATCTGAAACATGTACTTGCAACAAAAGTTACAGTAATGAACTCTTTGAATGAAATTCGACAAAAAGTTAAAATAGCACATGTTAATCAAAACAATGCATTACACAGTGCTAAATTTATTGACATTGCTGTGAGTTTTGATGGCTCATGGCATAAAAGAGGTCATAATTCTAATTATGGTGTTGGTTGTGTAATCGACACCTTGACAGGATATATTATAGATTATGCTGCTTTATCCAAAACTTGTAAAGAGTGCTCGGTGACTGAAAAATACCTCGACAAAAATTCTGCAGAATTCAGTGTATGGTATGAAGGCCATAAATCAGTTTGTGATGCAGATTTCAACGGCTTATCAGGAGCTATGGAAGTTGAAATTGCTAAACGATTATGGCAAAGATCAGTAAATTATGGTCTTCGATACACTGTTTTATTAGGCGATGGAGATTCAAAAACTTTTAAATCACTCCAAGAATCACAAGTGTATGGACCAGATATAGTTCTGAAAAAAGAAGAGTGCATTAACCATGTGGGTAAAAGAATGGGGAGTGCTTTACGAAAATTGGTTGACAGTGAGAAGAAACGTGGAATTACTCTGGGTGGTAGAAAGCATGGCAGCTTAAAAGAAAGTACTATAAGTAAACTTACAAAATACTATAGAAATGCAATCCAAAGAAATATAGGTGATGTAGTTGCAATGAAAACAGACATTTATGCCATTTTGTACCACTGCAGTTCAACAGATGAGAAGCCATTTCATAAAAAGTGCCCTTTCAAAAGTAATTCCTGGTGCTTCTATAACAGAGCTCTGTGTGAAGGTAAAAAACCCGAATCACACAAAACTAAAATCAAGACCCCATTAACAATGGATATTGTATGTAAAATTATGCCTATCTTTCAGAGACTTGCAGACGATTCACTCTTAGAGAGATGTTCTCAAGGTAAAACACAAAACTCCAATGAATCGTTGCATAGTTTGATATGGTATAGGTGTTCAAAACAAGTAAACACTTCTAAACAACGTGTTGAAGCAGCTGTATCACAAGCAGTTTTAGACTTTAATGTAGGTGCATCTGCGTATGCTCAAAATATCCAGAAAAGTGCAGGACTGTCTTCTTCTGCCATAACCTTTACACAAATGCATCGAAAAGATAAAAGAAGGTGCAGAAAATCAAATCATAAATCAACAGCTGCATACAAATTATATAGAAAAAAAGTGCATTTAGCAAAATTAAAACTTTGCAAAGAACAAAACTCGAAAAAATTAATGCTTTACAAATCTGGGTCATTTTAGCAAATTTATTTGTACCGTTTAAAAATTTCCTCATAAATAAATTATTCTGTGTGCTTAGCAGCTTTGATGAAAAGTAATTTTGGCTGTATAGTCAAATAATTTTACAGTTATTTTACATTAATTATGTTAAATTAATCCGAATAGGACCTTTATATAGTGTAAAATGTATCAAATGGTAAGTATTTCTGAAAAGGTGTATAATTCTAATTATAGGTGTTGGTTATGAAATTGACACTTTGACATTATATATTATAGATTATGCCGATTTATCCAAAACTTGTAAAGAGTGCTCTGTGACTGAAAAATACCTTGATAAAAATTCTGCAGAATTCAGTGTATGGTATGAAGGACATAAATTAGTTTGTGATGCAGATTTCAACGGCTCATCAGGAGCTATTTAAGTTGAAATTGCTAAACGATTATGGCAAAGATCAGTAAATTATGGTCTTCGATACATTAACACGGCGCAACTGGTTACAAACCCGTCAGCAACGCGTTGTCGGGTTTGTAACCAGTTGCGCCGTGTGCGTGGCTTCATTCAATTACATAGGTTACGACTCATCATGGACTGGTTTGTGATTTGAGTCGGTTATCAGTTTCTTTTGAGTTGCTCCGTGTGCGGACGGCCTTAGTGGTGTAAGTCATATTTTCAACTTTTCTTATATGAGGCGAAAAATGTTATCTCCCTGTTAAATCTATAGTGAAATTGCATATAATTATTATTTGCAATATTATAATAATTATTATGAATTACAATTTGTTCAATTTATAGTGGAATTTTTTTTTGTAGTTTTTGCAGTAAAACGCTTTGGACTTACACCACTTGACTTACTGACTTACACCCCTTTGCCTTTCACCGCTTCAGTTAACAAATATTCTCATGGACAGGAATAGGTAAGCGTGGTATTTTGTTGTTTTTGTTATACTTATGCACCTGTTCGGCTGAATCCTAATCAAGTGCACTGAAGGCTGCAGAGGGAAGTTATGCGGCCCCATTTTAGATCACGTTTGTTGAGCAACAAAAAGGTCGAGTCCGATTTCTTCCCTGGTTCTACCATAATCTAAGCCGAGCATCCTCAAGGGCGATACTTGGTGAACTGATACCCGTCTCCCACCCCTACGAATCACATGGAAGGTCTATCTGGAACTATAGATTTAACATGCCTATACCCAGCTTAGACATGACGCATTCAGTGGCGCATGTAGTGATTCGAACTGAGGAACCTCAGTGCCGAATTACAACCACTGGCTGTCCAAAGCCCACGATATTTTGTAATAAGCATTATAAGGAATTTTGCCTACTGAGGATATATGAATTCCTCTGGAACTTCATTTCTCCTAATGCGGAATGGACCTAATGAGGATATATGGATTCAGGAGGAATTAGTGACAACAACGACAACACAACAACAACAACACGAGGAATTTTACTTTAATAACATAATTTTTCAAAATTTCTCAATGGTTAGGAGGCAAAATCCTAATATCTTTGAACAGATGGAAAATTCACATCCATTGATTAAAGTACAAAATTATCTTAAGATGTATTAATTAAATCTGAGATTCCATACCTGTCCTTCTAGGACTTCCCTTGTGAAAAAAATACTTAAATTTCATTATTGCTTAAAGAGAAACTGAAAAAGAAGTTACTATTTCAAACATAATATTTTAAACTAACTAAATTTGAAAGGAAGGAAAATCACATTTCAAATTTTTAATATCAAAGTTCAACGAGGCAGGGGAAATTAACTGTACTTTGGCTGAAAGCAAGTTTCCGAAACACCATTAACAATTAATGATCCTTTTAATTTCAATTCGTCTCTATTGGATTAAATCGCTGAAACAAATTGACGTTTTAACGTCCAAAGAATCAAACTTCCGTATAATGACTGCTAACTTTGAAAATCATATTATAAACGTGATCACAAAATATGGAAATGAGTTTAGCAGGAGAAAAAGTTGGAAGTTATTGAGGTATATGATGGTTTAAACCTTTAAATGAGTTAACGGGAAATAAAATTTACGAAATCTTTCATTTTTCCCGAGAATGGGAAATTTCTGTTTTAATGAATCAAAGAAAGGAATTTGAATACCGATATGAATCGAAGTGCAAATAATTTCTAATAGAATTTTCTATCGCAATTTTTATTTTGGCATGCTGACATTTAAATTAAATTAAAAGTTAATACACATTAGGGCTATATTAAAAAAAAAGAAATTAACATATCTTGAGTGATACCTTTTCGGTGACTCTTCCGAATGACATAAAACATGTTAAAGATATTATACGGAGTAGGTTATAAAGGTAATGTGTAGGTTTATCGAGATCTAATCAGTAAAAAAAAGGATTTCTCGATAACCACAATCGAATAAAATGGACGACGACGTGTGATTCGATCTAGTTAAAGGAGACTCTTTAAAGGAGATAAGGTTGTATTGTCCTGTGTACTATATTCCAAAAGAATTCCGTGAGGCCTGTGAAGATAAAAAATGAAGAATTTCCGCGTTAGTTAAAGCTTATAGTTTAATTATATATATATATATATATATATATATATGTGTGTGTGTGTGTGTGTGATATAGAAAGAAAGCTGTGGCAACAGCGAGTGACGAATCAGAAGCATTTCCGCCTGACAGAGAGCTTCGGCGTTCCACGCGGAACACATGAGGAGTTTGAACAAGACGCCGCGAAAGAAAGAGGTTTTCAAAATATAACGTGGTAGCAGACGGCTACCGTAAAGACGTAAAATGGTGTATAATTTATGTTAATTGCAATTGTTTTTATGTCCTGTGACTCGTCGATAATAAATCAATGTTAATGTAAACAGATGTGTCCGATATTCAACGAAGAACACCAATTCACATGAGGACTCGGCCGGTGCATTTTTAAAAGTGCATTCTGGGCTTTCGTTTCGTTTTGTGAACATTCCCCTAGCAAGCAGCCACCCTACGACGTTATTAACGGACTGGAGTACTTCTGGATTACTCCGAATTACTCCGATTTATTCTTGCTCATCTACGACGAACCGGTGGGTGTGATTTAATTTGTCAAATGAAGATATTTTTACGATCATCTATTTGTTGTTACTGAGGATGAACAATTGAAATTAAATGTCCCTGAAGTAACATTCCGAACAAAAACAATTGTTCTACGGTGCGATGTATTATTGAAATATATACTTTTGTGGTACAATTGTTCTACACGTATTTGACTTTAATTGTACTCCATTGGTTTAATATTTAAGAGCTGAAATTATATTTTTCTAACAAATGTGTGCATTTTTAATTCCAATACAAGAAGTGTTTTGATTTTGTTTTTGAAGATATATGAGCATACTTAAAAAATATTTAAGAAAAGAAATTATCTTTTTCTGATGAATGTCTGTATTTTCAATTCCGATACAAGAAGTGTTTTGGTTTTGGTTTTGAAGATATATTAGCATATTTATATTTTGTACTGTTTACTTTCAATATGATTACTTTAAATGATATTCCGCATATTTCGAAAGCCCTTAAATCAGGGTCAACAAAGGCAATCAGATTATTACACCAGTTTATATTTGAAAATGATGCTGGGAGAGATAATCGTAAAGAACTCCGCATTTTTTCTGGTTTCACTAAACCTTTTCATGCGAATGACGAACGGGATAAAATACTTAAAACATTTTCCAGCACCGATTTAATTTGTATTGCGAATTTGCTACATCTTGATTGTTCTACAGACCCAGCTCAGAGCTGTGAAACTATATTCAATGCTTTAAATAACTTTGAATTCCCCCCCCCCTGTGCTCTCGGATACGAGTGAAACCGAAAATGATTCACACGACGCCAACCGACAAAGCTCTACGGTTTGGGCGACTAGCAAGGTGCCAGTTCAAAGTTCATTTCCAACCGCAGCTTCGCATTCTAATATAAACAACTCTTTCGTGCAGAGACAGATAATTTCTTTTTTGTCTGATGTTTATTCGCAGTGTTTTCCAGCTTCTAACAGTGGAATACATTTATCGTTACGTGACCTTGCAGAGTGCATTAAGAATTTTAACGGTTCGTCCGGCTCTTAGAGCGTTGAAATTTTCATACAGGATTTAGAAGAACTTTTTTATCTTAATGGCATCACAAATGACGTCCACAAAATTGTCTTTGCGAAAAAATGCTTAGTTGGTTCCGCAAAAACATTTATTAATTCTCTTCATGGCATAACCACTTGGAATTCGCTAAAAGAAAAAATACTAGAAGAATTTTCCTCCAAATTAAATAGCACCGATCTTCATACGATGTTGCTGCAAAGGCGGTTAAAACCCAATGAATCCTTACACGACTACTTCATAGCTATGCGAGAAATCGGTTCAAAAATTGAAGAAATGTCAAATTGACATTTCTTCAATTTTTGATTATGTTATCAACGGTATTCCCGATTCTACATCTAATAAAAGTTTGTTATATGGTGCTAAATCTGTTCCAGAATTCAAAGAAAAATTAACAGTTTATCAGAAATTTCTTTCAACGTCCAACTTAAGTAAGCCTTTTAATGATATTAAATTCACATAAGATCATCGTCAACGAAATTACACCTTCGACAGAAAACTCCCTAATAATTCTTTTGTTACAATTGCGGTTCCAAGGGCCACAAAAGTTCCAGTTTCCAGCATTCAACATCAAAATGTATTACGTGCAATTCTTTTGGACATTTATCCTCAACTTGCTCGCAACGTGTTGAACAGACAATCGCAGCAAATTCTTTGGAAACTACTTCACCTAATGACGCCTTACATGTTCCTACACCAACCAATTATATGTCTTATCCACTAAAGATAAACAATGTTGTTCTTCATGAGTTTCACGATTCAGGTAGCGAAGCTAGAATGATTACTGACCAAACCCACCAACTCAAAAATTTGCAGAGTTAGTTGAAAGATTTTCAGCTAGAAGTGGAAGAATCTCGGTTAGTTAAGGATGAACTGAATGCTCAAGCTAAAGAAGCTGAAAAGAAACAAAAAGCTTTGGAATCTGAATTGATTCAGTTGCAAGAAGTTTTAGCAATCTCTGAAAAGCAGAAACGAAACTTAAATGAGGATTTAGAATATTTGTGGAATAAACTTATTGATTATATGGATTCAACAGCTACACAACAAGCTTTGCGAACTAAAATAGAGAAAGGACTCAATATTTTAAAGAGAAACTTGGAAGACGAAACTGCTGCACACCAAAACCAGATTCGTAATTTGAAGCAGAAACATACAATAACCACTGAAAAATTAAATGAACAGTTAGATTCTGTGCAAAAAGCTAAAATTGCTTTAGAGAAGACTAAGCGCAATCTTGAACTTGAAAGTTTACAGGAGCAAGTATTCGAAGAAGTAGAAGCAAGGAAGAACTTAGAGAAAAAGTTAGATATTGCCAATGTCCAGGTTGTAAAATATAAAATGAAAGCTGAAGAAGAAGCGGATGCTTCTGCTTTGTTAAAAGAACAAAAGAAGACGATGTCGAAAGATATTGATATAGTGCACCACAAATTAGATGAATTACAAATGGTTCATGGAAAACTGGATAAATCAAAGAAAAAATTACATTCAGAGGTTGAAGATCTTAACATCGAATTAGACAACCAAATTGAAGAACTTGAAGATGAATTACAGTTAACTGACGATTCCAAATTACGTTTAGAAGTGAATATGCAAGAACTAAAGACTCAATTAGAAAACGACATGCCAGCTCGAGATGAACAAAATGAAGAAACTCGACTAGCTTTGATAAAGCAGGTTTCTGACCTAGAATATGAGTTTATCAAAATGACATTTCGATCCCCAAATCACCTTCGCAACGACGCAAAATCAACATTTTAAAACTACAAGAGCAGAACAAGCGACAGTATAACAGACGTCGTAAACATCCACCGACTTATCATGTTGGTGACAAAGTAGTAATTCAACGTAACCAGTTTGGTTCTGGGCTCAAATTGCACCCCAAATTCTTTGTTCCTTATGAAATCATAAAGGTTCGACCACATGACCGATATGACGTCCAAAAAGTTGGTCTCCACGATGGTCCCAACTTGACATCTACAGCCGCTGATCAACTCGAAAGCTAGCCAAACACCTAGTGACTATACATCCAGCTCCTTTACGATGACGACTTGGACTTGAACAATGGACATTCTATCATGATCCTGAACTATTGTTAATGACTTTCTTTTTTTTCTTTTTTCTTTGTTTTGTATAATGTTTCAGTGACGGCAAAGACTATGGCACCTATGACAAACAATTGCTATACAACGACGATAATGTAGCTTTAAGACGACCATGCCATGTTTTTGTTTTGTTTGTTTTCTCTCCTTTCTTGTCTTTTTTTTTTTAGGTTTGGTTCCTTTGGTTTTCTTGGGCGACAGGAGGACCTGCCGTGCCAGGATGCCCGAGTGTGATATAGAAAGAAAGCTGTGGCAAAGGCGAGTGACGAATCAGAAGCGCTCCCGCCTGACAGAGAGCTTCGGCGTTCTACGCGGAACACATGACGAGAGAGAGAAAGACGCCGCGAAAGAAACAGGTTTTCAAAATATAACGTGGTAGCAGACGGCTACCGTAAAGATGTAAAATGGTGTATAATTTATGTTAATTGCAATTGTTTTTATGTCCTGTGACTCGTCGATAATAAATCAATGTTAATGTAAACAGATGTGTTCGATTTTCAACGAAGAACACCAATTCACACACACACACACACACACATATATATATATATATATATATATATATATATATATATTTGCAAAGAAATCTATTCATAGACATAGCTATTTAAATTGCTACACAGATAGTAGATATATATCTCCAATAGGTTTTACTCGTATTTATCTGTAAGGTTATGTTCATTATAAAAGAGTTCCGGGAAATCTTACTGGTTGGCGTTTCTTCATCAAGCGATTGGTGTGATTGTCACTATGAACAATTCACAAATGCGAGAATGATTGAAACATTTGATATACATCGGAGTTGGGGAGAATCAATAATTCTAGAAAATACGGAATAGGAGGGGGCGAACCGCACGAAGAGTTTGGGGGGGGGGGGTTATGACCACCAGACCACACACGGGACACGCTGTTTAACAATGTAGAAGATAAAGCAGGAACAATTAGAAAAGGTTCTATTGCATTCTGTTTTTCCGTGTTCTAAAAGATTCTACAGGTGAGGCCTATGAAGATAAAAAAGGAAAAAAATTACTGTTACTTAAAGTGTATAGTTTAGTTATTTATTTAATTTTTTCATAATTAAATTTTTTATATAATTAAACATAGCCATTTCAATCTCTAAAGATAGAGTACGTACACACACACACACACACACATATATATACATATATATATATATATATATATATATATATATATATATATATATATCCATTCGGTTTATTTATCTATAAGGTTATATTCATCATAAAAGAGACCTGAGAAATCATAGCGTATAGTGAATCGGTACTGACGGTGCTTGGATAGACTCCCGGCAAGCGCTACTGCATGCACTCGTGTTTCCGCTGGGTATGGGCACGTTAAATCTATAGGAAGGAAATTCCGTCTGGGAAACATTAATTGACTATTAATCCGCAGAATATAAGTTCATTTTCATTATTTAATATATTCAATAATAATTATAAAATACAAAAATTGATTGTACAAAAATCCATATGAGCATGCAAACTGAAACTGCTCACTATATACTTTTCATTTCTCGCAGTTGAATAGATTAGCTTTAATTGAAATAAATTTCTTCTGTTAATCGTGTTTCTCACAATTTTAAGGATTACTTTTATTTCATCTCAAATAAAAGTAATCCTTAAAAACCTAAGTTTTATTTATTTATTCATAAATTTTTTTTCCGGGGGTGGAGGGGTTATCCGAATAATTTTGAATAAAATTTCTAAAAGCTTTACAGACTAGATAATTTTAAAAAAGTCAAACTAACTATTCACAGTTACGGTTTTGAATATTAAATAAAATATGATAGTAAACTTAACTATACATTTTATATCATTGTAACAAAATGTTAATAACATAATTTGAAAATATTTGTTATTTAAAAATTATTTTCGCTGTTCAGTGGGGAATAATTATTTACTATGCATAAACTGAATTTAGAACATCCATTGAAAATAATGTTCGTAGAATTTAGCAATTTGTCAGAAATTTTGTATTAAAATAGCAATGTTTCTGTCATTGGTTGACTCAAAATGTTAACTATCAGTTTAAAAGGCTTTAAACAAATTTTATCTCTTGATTTCATTTCTGATTTTTTAACTCATGTCTACTTTATGACTATCATACTTTTGTTAATGCTTGTTTCTAATATTTAGCAGCAAATATAAAGAAAATTAAACTCAGTACTGACAAATTTAACGCTAAAATTAACTGTGTAGCCAAATAAATCTCTTAATATCATAATAAAATGTAAAGAAAAATCACTTTGCTACAAATTCTAAGATTTAAATACGCACACAACTGCATTCTCACCGAACTGGTTTAGTTTAAGTTAGCGAGAACAATAATGAAAAATCTTGTTTATCAAAGCGTGGGTAGTATTTTTTGCTTAGTTCTGGAGGAATTTAGAATTTTTTTTTTATATATGCAAAGTATGTATAAGGTGGAGGAATTAATTTTCTTTCCCGACATTTCAGGAAAATGTAAAAATTGATAAAACATTCCTAACAAAACAAAAACAAGTTAAATATACTGCACCACAGTGGCCATATTTTTAAAATAAAAATGTTGAGAATTTAAGATTGTAAGTGAAGTTTAATTTTTAAAAAGATTTAATTAAGGTAATGGAGAATAACTACCGCACACTAAAAAACATAAAAGTGTTAAAAAAATCTTTTTATTCTTGGACGAGATGTAATCTTTTTAAAACAAATAAGATTCCCTGTTGCTTTTCTCGAAAAACAGTACTTAAGGTTTTAGTAATTAATTGTATTTTTATACCGTTTCATTAATTGTGTGTAAATAAATACTATCAAAATTTCTCAAAATCTTATTTCGTTTACATTATTTTATTAAAAATGTGAAAATGCGTCCAATTTTCAAGGTACTATAATCGCTTACCCCTCGAACAAAACAACTAAATTCGGTTGTTTGAGATCGTGGAGAAAATCTTCATTAAGCTCTTTTGTGTTTCTAACCATTTTAACTTTACATTTGTAAAAGTTATCACAGAAAATAAAAGGAAGAATCATTTGGCTTCCATATTTTAAAAATTTTACAGGACGTATTTTTCAAGTATCAAATATGTAGATCTAATAAGCCTCTTTTTAAATAAGGTAACTATTTTGTGCCAACCAAGATAGGCAATGAACTACAGCGATTGTTGTTACTTAATTTTTATATCAGGAAAATATTGCTGACTTTTAACTAACTATTATGAGAAAAAATGGAAATATTCAAAAAGAAGAATTATTTGGCTTCCATACTGTAAGTATTTTACGGTACCTCGTTTTTAAATATCAAATATCTAGTTCTAACAAGTCTCTCTTAAAGTAAGATAATTATTTTGTGCCAACCAAGATAGGCAATGAACCACAACGATTGCTGTAACTTAATTTTTATACCATGAAATTATTGATGACTTTGAACTGATAATTATAAAAAAAAGGGAAATACTGAAAAGGAAGAATTATTTGGCTTCCATACTGTAAATATTTTACAGGAACTTTTTTTTAAATATCAGATATCTAGGTCTAAAAACCTCTTTTTAAATTAGATAATAATTATGTGGAAACCAAGATAGGCAACGAACTACAGCGATTGTTGTTACTTAATTTTTATATCTTGAAAATATTGATGACTTTTAACTGACAATTATGAGAAAAAAATGAAATTTTCAAATTAGTACCACGTTACGATTTCCCTATTTAATTCCATAATCTACCCAAAAGCTGCAAATTGCCCTTTTAATTATCGTATTTCCCCCCAAGTTCCCCTTTTGTATCATATATTGATTAGAAATTCTTGTGAAGCTAAGCAAAATGTATGAATCCGTATCTACTCGGTTGATACTTAGTGTTCTGAAACTTATAGGTAATGTTCTGAAACTTAGTGGACACCCCTCATTAATTGACATTTGGCCACGACATGGACGGCAGAATGTTATAGAGGTCCAGGTTAGGTGCATGTTGGAGAGCTGTTGAGAGATGAAACCGGGTAGAAAATGAATGATGTATGAAAGATGAATTATAATGGACTGGATATATACATACAAACATATATTCATATACAATGATGGCCGAACATGGTTCCGAAAAAAGTGGCTGTTTTGAGGGGCATCCACCAAAAAGATCTTTCTTACATTTACATTGTCTATATGGAGTCTTTAATCGTTTATGAACAAAATTGGCCGTTTAGAGGAGTGGACAGGTAGAGAAATTTCATTGTATTTATGTTCACACACACACACACACACATATATATATATATAATACCGTACGATATTGCAAAATTTTTACACTAATACACTATTGATAGTACACATTTGAGATTATTCTATTTCAGTACCAAAAGGAAATAGTTTTGTCAGAATTTAGAAATATTAATTAGGAGAGGATAAGTTACTGAACAATTTGAAACTATTTTTAAAATAGTGAAGTCTAGACATGCATTGTTTATTACACAATTTATCATTTAACGGTGCTTGTATGAAAGTTCTTTATAAGCGAGAAATTACCAAGTGTGTAAAGGAATAATGTTACACAGTTAAAACTTCTAGCATTCCAAATTAAATCTTTAAAATGTTAAACATGGTTTTAAAACAGTGTCAAAAAAAAGATTGTAAATTATTATAGTGCATATTTCGAGGTGAGTTCCCTTGAGAACTAACATTAGGGAACGAGGAAGTCAAATCGAATGTTATATGAAGACAAAAGAGGTTTGCTAACATTCTTCAAGATCAAATTTAGTAGAATACAGAGTTGGTAACTATTGTAACCTAAGTAGTCAATGATTTTAATGCGCTCCAGACTTCAAAAGAGTAGCCTTTAAACAGGCACTTAATCAGATAGTATTATCTTTATAATTAAATAGGAGGTTTTCTTATCTGATGTACGTAATGCTCTTGGGGATATGTAATGTCCTTGTTTTCCTTAAAATTTAAGTTTCCAAACTATAATGTGCTGTTTCTGAGAGTATACTCAGAGCACAAAGGTGGGAATATGTCTGGCTTACTTCGCAAACCTGAAAAGAATGCCAGACAAATGCGGATCATCACCGTAAAAGTTATTTTTGAAGGATATAACTGAAAGATATTCTATCACGATTGGGATGCAAAAAGTAATTTTTAGGTCTGCAAACATTTAGAAAAATACAATGTTATTCGATATGAAGTCCTTGTTAATAAATGTGGATAATGTTTAAAGGATTTCTGGTACTGACAACTCAATAAACTTCAAGAAAGGATTTCTTAAAAAATATATACATTTCAGTGCTTAGATAATGCAAAAATGTATTTAAAAATTAATAAGAAAAGTTTATATTTCCTAGGAATCATAACCACCGTCATGCGGTGTTATGTAATAAATGCAATATTTCGTGATACTAATAATCTGTGGCAAGAAAGCTAAAAAGTCTTAATATATTGTTAAACATCAATTAACGTTTGATTTAACCCCTTCCTTCTAGATCCAAACAAAATTACGGGGTGAGGTTTCACCCTCTATTTCTCGTGTCCGTGATATTTCCGGGCTGGGGGTGTTCAAAAGTAACGCGTCAAAAAATATTAAAAACAATCCATTTCATTTTCCCTGAAAATGTTTTATTTCTTATTTTACATGCCAGATGGCAGCACCAGACTATTTATAATGTAATGGGGGATGGGTTTTTTTTTTAACTAGATGTGGCAGATCAAGAAAGAAATGAAATTCTCCGGAGAAAAATAGACACTTTTTTCCCTGTTTTCTTTAAAATTATGAGATCGTAAAGGGATTAAGAAGGAAGCCCCTTGAAAGTTTCAAACCTGCACCCACTGCCTTAAGTACGCCAGCATCCTAACCTTCATGCCATCAAGAACCTTGAAATACGAAACATGTAAGGGAATTTAAAACTCTTTCTTGTTCCCCAACTTCGCGAACTATGTCGGGTGTTTTACTATTAATAGAAAAAAAAACTTTATTTTTTAAATAGTGCAAAACATAAATGCACATACATGTGTGAAATTTTCTTTTTCGATATTCGTAATAAGCTTGGGGATTTATTTTTCAAATCATGAACTTCCGAACATTGTTTCGAAGATTGTACGCCGAGTTTAAAGGTGTAGTTATTTCTGACTTAAAACGAAAAATATTAAAATAAATGTCAAACTAATGCGATTTACCACAGGGAAATTTATATTTCAAGATAATCTCCGACATAAGTTCGATCACAGTACAGGAATGAGTTTTTAAATAGCCAAAATTTCAATACTTTTCAGGGAAATTAATATTAAATTTAGGTCTAAAAAAATCATTATTTTTTTTATTTTATTTAAGCATAATATTAATGAAAGTGGATGATTTATTTAGATGTTCTGTGTAAAAAGAAAAAGGAATGTTGAAGTAAGCATCTCTTCATAAACATCGTAAGCATCTCTTCATATATAATGCTAGGAACGTAAAAAAAATTAACTATAATAATTAGGATTAAATTTAGAAAAATTAATGATAAACGGTAATTTACTATTAGAAATGCTAGTGTTTTTCCAATTCAGGAAGTAGAGTTGTTTCTTATCCAGGAGAGAATTTACAAGACCATGAGGTCCTGAATAATTAATTAATTGCCTACCGCGTGCTCGGATGTTCTGCGTAAAGCGATTACGCCAACAAAGGTACAGGCGGGAAGCGCCTGACTATGATATCACCAGATCATGCGACGCTGATCGCCCACGCTTTTGTATAACACACGAAGAGAACAAAGTATATTACAATCGTTCGTCGTTCGCTGCGGACGCGCGTGTCGGGAGCTGAGTGATGAGAGAAATGGCAACTTAGCGGATTAAATTGGCTTTTATTTAATGCTAATTAATAAAGTTCTTGGTTGGGATTTAAAAAGTCTTTCTTTGCCACAGGTCAACTGTTTATGACTGCTAGTTAGATTAATTAATTAGATAAAGAGTAACACGGTGTAAGCACCGTGTTTTATATATATATATATATATCCCTGTGTGTGTGTATCTATATAAATAAAGCAAAGTGTATCTATCTATGTATGTATGTAACGTTTACAAATGTACATTTCTTGACGAATTTGGTTGAAACTTCGTATAGTTATGTTTTGAAGCCTTGGGATCATTCTAAGATAAGTTAGGAAGCTTTTACATAATTATAAATAAATGCAGTTTTTTAATAATATTTCATCTCCAGGCGTTGGAATCAATCAATCATCAGAAATGCACATGCGCACATACTGGATGTCCATTCTAGATGTTGCAAGGTAAATGAACGCATTTATTGATTTTTAATTTCATTTTTTTTTGTTTTATTAAAAGTTATTTTTTTAATATTAATCCTTTTGTTTTATTTTTTTTTGAATGGAAAGCAAAATAAAATTGCCGTAGCAGTTGCCATTGTTCATTATACATAAACGTCAATTCCAGTGCCACCCACGTTAGCGTAATATATCAATAGATAAATGAAAAATATACCCATGCGGAGACGTCAAACTTTATCTCTTTTGAATTATTTATTATTATTTTTTAATTTTTGTTGATCATGATACAATACGGTATTTTAATTTTGTGGCAACGTTGATTGTTCAAAAACCTTTCATTTCATTTATTCATTACCTTTCATTACATTTCATTACCTTTAATTTTAATAATTTTTTACTGGGTTAATTCCCAGTATACGGATTACCGTTTTTTGTAAGTTGCCGGTGTTCACTTTTTCTGTATTCTGTCATTTTTTGTTCAATTTAGTTACTTTTTTGCATATTCTTTCTTTTTATGCTTCTGTCTGAAACTCTTTGGAATATTTTTTATTATCATTCTCAAGTAGGAATTAAGCAAAATCTTAACACTTATGCTCCAAATAGTTGGACATTTAGCATTATTTACCAAAGGTGTTTTAAAACAACTGTTAGTCATGTTTGTGTTTAGCTTTTATTAC
Organism: Dolomedes plantarius; assembly: GCA_907164885.2. NCBI lineage: Eukaryota > Metazoa > Arthropoda > Arachnida > Araneae > Dolomedidae > Dolomedes > Dolomedes plantarius. The sequence continues at coordinate 182,543,510 of OU015490.1, forward strand.
TTCTATTCCATTTGTGTGTTTTTAAGTATCCTTTTTTACTGTGTTCACTTTTTGTATATTTTGTATTTGCTGTGTTAGTAACATTTTATTCTTTTATTTATAGCGCTTTAATTGAAACATCGTAGAACATCAAACAACCTTTATTGAGAAATTTTAAATGATTATGCCGAAGGATGGGATATATTACTTTGCTCTTGGCTGGTGACTTCTGACAGATTCTGCCTGTTATTCCACGTGGAACAAGAACTGATGAAACACATGCATGCCTGAAATCTTCAGTTATTTGGGATGAAATTGAAACACTTGATCTTCAAACTAATATGAGGGTTCATACGACAGGTGATGCTGATGCACATCATTTTTCTGATATTTTACTTCAACTAGGAAATGGAAACTTGATGTCTCATGGCGATGATAGACTTATAGCAGTGGAAGATATTGAAAAAGTAATTGAAAATCATGAAGATTTGTTACAAGAAGTGCTTCCAAACCTCTCTCAGCATTTTAAAGATCATAGTTGGTTACGTGAAAGAGCAATCCTTGCACCAAAAAACAACAACGTTATACTCATTAATAAGCAACTTTTAGGTCATTTGCCTGGCACATCTCAGATTTATAAGTCTGTTGCTAAGATTGTAGTTTGTACTACATATGAAAGAGTCCTTTACAAAATTTCATATGCGGGAGGGGAGAGTCTCGAAGAAAGAATTTTTCGCCCATACGCGGAGGGGTGGAGGGAAGGGAACTTCTCGCCGGGGCGAAAGGAAAACAATTTTTCTTCAGCCTGCGACTATTTGCAGGACGTGGGATGCGTAACCACAAAATATAAATACCTTTATTCTTTGTATTTCAGTGTTTCCATTCTCTGACAATAATTGCTGAAGGGAGCGGGTCCCTAAACCGACCGGCTAGAATGGCAAAGCCCGGCTAGCTTAAATATATTCTTTGCAATGCTAAGGTAAGAAATTAAGTAAATTCTCTAAAATCTCAAATCTCAATAAGAGAAATAAATGTTTCGGAGAAATGAATTAACTCTATGCGGTGTTACATAATATGTGTAGTAAGCAGCGATGGTGTTAATTTTCACAAAATCTATGTATGTCGTATGAAATCTATGTATGTCGTTACATATTCTTAAACATTGATTCCAAAAAAGGAAAAAAGAGTAGGCCACCTAGAGTTTCCAACCCGTGACCCAATTTACAGTACAAAACATATAAATTATCTCCAATTAATTGCAAAATAATCACAGAAAACGGACAGTATTGTCGAATTCACGCAAAATATAAATGAACGAACGAACGCGAACACGAACACACACACAGATATATATATATATATATATATATATATATATATATATATATATATATATATGTGTGTGTGTGTGTGTGTGTGTGTGTGTTTGTTTGTGTGATAATATTATTAATAACCTTTAATCACCCTTTCTGAACTTTCTTTCTCATCTGGTAACCTTTCCGACTCATTGGCGAGATGCTTCGCCTTTCCATACTAACTGTCTCCGCCAATTCTGGCAACCTCTATTTGACCTAATTCTATTTTCAAGTGCTACGATTTAGACACGAGGCTGGCTTCGAGCAAGTAAGATGTGTTGCTTTATTCGTAAAATAAATCCCTTTGTTCCTGAAGCTGACTTTATTATTTTCCGGCCATGATGTATGCAGTATTTCGAGGAGATGACCATTCGGGTCATTTCATATATATGTGTGTGTGTGTGTGTGCACATAAGATTTTGTTGAGATGAGTAATATTAGTTGACTTAATTATTTTATTTTGGAACACCTTTGCACTGTTGCAAAGAAAACTATATTGATCTATTGGTACCAATACTATTAGTGGTATTTAGTAAAGATTAAAAATACTTTTTATTTCATTGCAACATATCTCCAACGGAAGTTAATTTCGATTTAACGAATTTTTCTGTGGATTAAAGAATTTTAGTGCATCGTTTTTATTGTATTTTGTTCAAAGATCTAGCAAACCGGCAGAGTAGAAAGTGATGTGAGATAAACTGGTTCCTTACGCATATTCTTGCTTGGATATCAATGTATTTGATTTAGAACTGTGAAATATTCATTTTGCTGGCAATTAGGGACGCATAATTTCAAAACTGCTGAAAAACATTTTATCAGGATAAAAAAAACCTACACTTTAACATAAAAATATATATTATTTTTCATTAAAATCCATCAATTCATTTCTGATGACGTGTGTGTGAAAACGTATGAGAAGAGAGTTTTCTTTCATCAAAAGCTGTTTCTTTATCATCTGTTTACAACTAACGAGCTCTTCCGGGAAGGTGTTTTCGTAGAAACCTGAGTTAATAACACTATAAATATCTGAAGTGGACTCGAAAATATAATAATACAGTGCTTTCCCCGAAAATAGTACAGTCGTCTTGTCAATATTTCAGAAATTTAATTAAATCTGGCTTCCAAATATCTTGCATATCAATTTCAGATTGTTTACATTTATGATATTTATAGCTTTTCAGCTCTCAAAAATCTGGAGTTATTGTAACAGGAAAAGTAAACAAATTCAACCTCGGAAACTGTGTTAGAATTTTTTTCTTATATACGTATTTAGGAATATATTTGTGGTCTCGTTTTACTTATGTAAATAATTCATTTTAACTTAAAAAGCAGCACGTCATCCAGATGAATTTTGTAACTATACTTTCAAAAGCTATCAATTTTTTATGATAGGGAAATGTATTTGTTTCGAGTAACGTAGAACTAACTAAGACAATATTTCTCGGCTGTACACACACACACACACACACACACACATATATATATATATATATATATATATATATATATATATATATATATATATATATATATACAGGGTGTCCCAAAAGGTCGTTTACAAATTTAACATGCTGGTCTGTCATATCATGATGAACACGATTTACATAGGAACTTGTGTCCGAAAATTCAAACTGAAACAGCTAGAGGGCGATAAGTGCAGGTTTGGATGAGGAGAAAAATAATTATATCGACAGCGGTGTTAATATGATTGTTATTACAAAACATCATTACATCACAGCAAATGTTCAAAATTCCTTCCATTCGCCACAATGCACGTTTCACAGCGTCGGCGCATGGATTCACGAACCCGTTCAAATTGGCCAGGAGTGTCACGGACACGTGCTACCTCTTCCGCGATCCTGGCGATAAGGTCTATGTCCGATGTTACGGGTGTCTCGTACACTATGGACTCCATGTGTCACCACAGGTAGAAATCCAGGGGAGTCAGGTCGGGGGATTGCGGCGGCCATTGGACTGGTCCGCCTCTACCGATCCAGCGATTAGGATAAGTCCTATCGAGGTATTCTCGAACAGCGTAGCTAAAGTGGGCAGGCGCTCCATCATGCTGAAACCAGATGTTTCGGCGTGTAATGGCTGGAACGTCACCCATCAGATCCGGCAAAACTCTTTCTAAAAAAATGCGATATGTATTTCCGTCGAGGCGTTCAGGTAGAAGGTAAGGGCCAATCAACATGTCACCGATAATACCAGCCCAAACGTTTACGGTGAAACGTTGTTGATGTGCATGGGCACGTGTACATCTTGCGTTTTCATGCGCCCATACGTGCATGTTGTGCAGGTTCACGACACCATTCTGTGTAAAGCAGGATTCATCAGAAAACAAAATCCACGATGGAAAATCTGGCTGTCCGATTCGCTGTTGCAAATACCAGCGTGAGAATGCAATGCGTTTGGGATAATCGTCAGCGCACAATGCCTGTACTTTTTGGAAGTGGTAAGGGTGTTGCATGTCATCGTGCAGTATGCGCATTATGGTGGAACGACCTACACCCAAGACACGTTCGCCTTCTCGGAGACTTGTTTGCGGGTTGATGGAAAACTCCTGTAGCACGGTTTCCTCTACAACAGGCGTGCGTGTAGCACGTTCTCGACCGATGTGGCTACGTACTACGAAAGCACCTGATTCACGTAATCTGCGGTGCAATCGTCCAAAGAAAACATGACTTGGCTGACGTCTGTTTGGGAAGCGCTCAAGGTACGTCCGTGCCGCGGCTCGTCCATTTCCATCAGTGGCGCCGTATACGTAAGGTATGTCGGCCATTTCTGCGTTACTAAACTCATTCATCCTTCTCATTCAACGTACACGCCTCAAATTATTGTTTTTCCCACTCTCCCGTTTTCGTGCAATTATCGCCCTCTAGCGGTCGCAGTTTGAATTTTCGGACACAAGTTCCTATGTAAATCTTGTTCATCATGATATGACAGACCAGCATTTTAAGTTTGTAAACGACCTTTTGGGACACCCTGTATATATATATATATATATATATATATATATATATATATATATATATATATATATATATATATATATATATATATTTATATATATATATATATAGTATATATATATATATATATATATATATATATATATATATATATATATATATATATATATATATATATATATATATATATATATATATATATATATATATATATATATATATGACAGTCTGCAGACGTCTTGGGGGAATTTCCACTAGTTTTTGATAGGTGTCCACAGGAATTGACTTCCAGGTGTCTATCACATCTGAAGTGAGTGCTGGCAGTGAGGATGGTCGATTTGGCTGGCTACATAATCTGCGTTCTAATTCCTCCCAAAGGTGTTCAATGGCATTTAGATCGGGGCTCTGAGAACGCCAGTTCCAGTTTTAAAATACCCATTTCTTCAAACGATGCTTGTGCAAGTCTCGGTGTGTGAATGGATAAGTTATCCTGCTGGAAGAGAAATGGACCTTCCCCAAAATATTGCCATACAGTTGGGAGAGCAGCATTGTCCAGAATGTCCATATACATCTCAGAGTTCATATTTCCAACCACATGACCTAAGGAACCCAGGCCAAACAATTAAAGACCCTCACACCACGATGCTGCCACCACCAAACGTAACAGTCGGCACAATAGAGTCACGTAAGAAGCGCTCGCCGGGCTTCCGCCAAACCCTGACGCGTCCATCGGACTGCCAGATTGTAAAGCGAGATTCATCACTCCAAAGAACATTTTTTCACATGTCCACAGTCCAATGACGGTGAGCTTTGCATCATTGCAATCGATACTTCGTATTCAGGGGAATGATGTTCGGCTTGTGAGCGGCTGAACGACCATGGAATCCCAGGTTTTTTAAGTCTCGACGAACAGTCCTGCTGCTAGGACTAACGCCTGATCAACTTTGAAACTCCTGAGCGATTTCAATCAATGAGTACATGCGATTTTGCTTTACTACCCTTATCAGAGTTCTACTACTGCATTCACTGATTTTTTTCGGCCCGCCATTCCGTTTTTCTGCAGTTTCACTGCCTCGACGTTTCCACTTTACGATTACATCACTCACAGTGGATTTTGGCTTCTGTAGAATGTCCGAAATTTCACGAACTGATTTCCCACAAAGATAGCATCCCACTATAATGCCACGATCAAAGTCACTAAGGTCCTTTGACTTACTCATTGTCTCACAAACGAATAAACCTGACAAATCACTACCAACACTTTCATAGCTTTCGGGTACGCACCAAATTACGTCACCTCCTAGATCCACTCCTTTAGAGGGGTGTCTGGATGCTTTAGGTCAGATAGTGTGTATATATATATATATATATATATATATATATATATATATATATATATATATATATATATATATATATATATATATATATATATATATATATATATATATATATATATATATGCATGTACGTTTGTAGGTTTGTATGTATATTTGTATGTGTGTGTGTGTGTAGAGGGAAAATTCTATTTGGCATCCAGTAATGGTTCCGAAGAAAAGTTGTCGATTTGAGGGGGTGCCGTCGAAATACGTTTCTTTGATAACATTGGCTCCATGGAATTTTGAAATGGCTTTGAACAAATTATCGCGGTTTAGAGGGGTCATCTATATATATAAAACAGTTCCGTAACTGATTCACTGACTGACTGATTAAAAGACTGACTGACTGACAGACAACGCACAGACCAAACCGCTGGGCCTAAAGGGCTGGAATTTTGCATGGCGATTCTTCTTATAGTATAGTAGTGCACTAAGAAAGATTTTTGAAAAATTCTTCTTAGATTTTTTTAAATTAAATTTTTAAGCTGATTTAGTTACTTTTTTTAAGTTTGCATTTAAAATAATAATTTGAGGGTTATAAAATTTATATCACGAGAAATATCATAAAACTTCCTTTAAAATGAGATCTTTTTTCAAATCTTTACCTCCATTTTCTGATTTTTGGTGAATTTTTAAAGATTAATTTTTAGACTTCAATTTATTAATGCTGATCACGTGATTTCTTTCTCTGGTACTTTAAATTAATTTATCGTCACGTGCATAACAACGGAATAGACAAAAAAAATTTTTCTTGCTAATGTGGCAGACGAATGGAAATTATCCCAAAAAATATTAAAGTATAGTAAAAGATATATTCCTTAAACTGTACTATATTAACTGTACTATATTCTTTAGTACGTTCTATTAGATTTAATTTGATTATTTTCTTCTACATTATTTTGTGTATAAAAATATACGTTACGATATTTTTATAAATATATATACACTGCTGGCCACTGTAAATGCAACACCCTGAAGGAAACATGCAAATAACATGAAATTTACAACATGCATTAGCGGAGGTGAGATATGCAAATGATTAGAATTTCAGCGCAGACGCACATCACGCGCGCCTGTGGCGCCACTTCAAAGCGCTATTTAAGGCTTGGAGATTTCGACGATTTCAAGTTCGGCAATTGTGTTTTTCTTGTGGTTTTTTCAAAAAACGATCAATTATGCCTCGTTGAAAACAGCGATCATCTTTTGATCAAGTATCCGAGTTCGACAGAGGAAGGATATTGGCCTACTGAGATTGTGGATTATCTTTCAGGGAAATCGGTAGTCGTGTTGGACGAAACCAAACAACTGTAATGCGGATATGTGATCGTTGGATGCAGGAGGGTACGACGGACTGGCGTGTTCAATCGCATCCACCTCAGCGCATCACTTCACGCGATAACAGGCAAATTGTGCGCATGGCAGTGACGGATCGCTCAGTCACATCACGAACCATAGCACAGCACATGCAGTCTGTAACGCATCATCCAGTGTCTGCACGTACCATTCGACGCCGTTTACAGCAGAGTGGTCTGTCCGCAAGACGCCCATTGCTTTGTCTACCCTTGACGCAGAACCACAGACGTCTCCGCCGCCAATGGTGCGATGACAGAAGGATGTGGACGGCAGAATGGAATGAAATTGTCTTTACTGACGAGTCACGCTTCTGTCTGCAACACCACGATGGTCGCATTCGAGTCTGGAGACACTGTGAAGAGAGGATGCTGAACAGCTGCGTTATGCACCGCCACACTGGTCCTGCACCGGGTATTATGGTATGGAGCGGTATTGGATATCACTGTCGCACACCTCTAGTACGCATTGCCGGTATTTTAAACAGCCAGCGCTACATCTCCGAGGTGTTGGAGCCAGTTGTCCTTCCTTACCTTCAGGGCTTGCCCACAGCCATATTTCAACAGGATAATGCGCGACCACACGTGGCACGCATTGTCCAACGGTTCTTCGTCAATCGCCAGATTGAATTGCTTCCCTGGCCGCCTCGCTCTCCGGATCTTTCGCCGATAGAAAACATGTGGTCCATGGTTGCCCTACGATTGACCCAGATTCCATCCCCAGCTGCCATAGCAGATCAACTTTGGCAACGTGTGGAAGCTGCTTGGTCTGCTGTACCCCAAGAACTCATCCAAAGTCTCTTTGAATCAATGCCGAGGCGTGTGGCAGCGGTGATCTCCAACAATGGCGGCTACTCTGGCTACTGATTTTGGCAGGAACCACACTTCACAGAAGTCTATAAATTTAATCATTTGATACTTGGTCAACATGATATCTGCAAAATAAATTTTGTTGTGATATCTCTTGTCTTTCTTGGTGTTGCAATTTGGGTGGCCAGCAGTGTATTTTCTTTTGTTTTTTCACATCAATTGCATACATTGATCGTTGCATTTATTATAAATATATTTATACATATTTTTGGTATTAATTGCATACATTGACCGTTGTATTTAATTTGAATGTACTCCGTAACGAAGTACGGGATTTCAGCTAGTATATTTATATAGATAGATATATTATTTTCATGTAAAATTTTCAAAAGTTTTATTTAGTGATAACTAAGGAAAAAATAATTAAGACAAATTTGATGATATATATACAGGGGATGTCCAAATAATGGAAACACCCTGTAAAATCAGGTATTAGGCTCCTAAGCTGGTATTGGGGCACATTTGGTTTTTAAAACTGCTTGAATTCTCCTTGGAATGGGCGCATACATGTCCTGGTTATTGGTAAGTGGTAAATTTGCTCCAATTACTTCAGAGATGTTGGGGGAGGATAATTCTGTTTTCCAACGCAGACCACAGTGGCTCAATGATGCTCAAATCTGTTGATCGTTCAGGACAGGGTAGGTGTCCAACTTCACCAGCATGCTCTCCAAACCATAATTTAAGAGTTCCAGCTCTATGAAAGATTCTATCATCTTGAAAGATGCAATCTTCTACGAGAAACAATGTCTGCAACATTGAGTGGACATTGTGGGCCAAAATTGTTACATAGTCAATAGTCATGGCTAGTTATCTTTCCTCTTATCTACCTTAAATCTGGTGATTGTTCAGGCGAAGGTGTCCAATTTCATCATTATGTTCTTCAAACCATCATTTAACAGTTCCACCTCTATGAATAGGAGCGCTACCATTTTGAAAGATGCAGTCTTCAAAAGGAAACAATGTCTGTGCTGCTGTATGTACATAGTCGCCCAAAATGGTTAAATAGTCACTGCTGGTTATTCTTCCTCCTAAGGTGATAATTGGACCTTCTGTAGGATATGACCAACCAAAGCAGGACGGAACCTCGGCTAAGCATTACTAACGGAAGGAGAGAGTTTGGGTTGTAAGTCTAGTTTTCTCCACACGTTAACACATCCTGAGGTTGCGAATGGTGTGAAGGTTGATTCACCTGAAAACAATACATGTTTCTATTGACGAGCACTCCCTGCCTTACATTCCTAGCATCACTGTAGTGTACGTTTTGCATTTATCTGTGACACAAGGAGTTTGGAAAAGAAGCTCTGGTTTAAATATTTTGCTTTTACGGTTTCCCATCTGACTGTTTGTGCCAAGCCTGGATTCTGAATATGCCTAGACCAGGGGTCCCCAAACTTTTTATCCCGTCGACCCCTTCGTAGTATATTTGCCTTCTTATCGACCCCCAGATTAAGTATTTAACAAAAACATTAAATTATTTTTTTGCATTTCTGATGTTAAGCAATAAGGAGACCTGCATAACAACCCAACGAAATAATTTATAGTTCCCATATCTTATAAAATTCCCCCAATAACATTAACAGAAAAAGGGAGATATTCTCCCCAGTTAATATAATGTTTAAAAAAAATAACAAAATTATGGATAGATGGAAATTTTCCTATAGTTCTTAAACCGCAAGTTTCATATTACGTAAAATGCATAATTATCGTTGAAAACATAACATAAATTATATTGGAGGAAAAAAACCTCTTACTGTCATTTTGCGATTTCTACTGAATACCTTAAAAATATGTTAACATACCTTTTTATCAAAATAGTTGATATTATTGGGATGGATGTGTCTGAAGAGAAACAGCAAGATTATTGATATTCGATTGAAAATTAGTAAGTTTTATTCGCAAATCACCACGAAATCCCAAGTACAATCTGTTTCTCTGTTTTATTAAAATTGCTTTCGCGTGGTTAAAACCATATTCAACCATGTATGAAGATTAAGTATTGAACAGTTGAGAATGCAAGTAAAATAGGTTCGGCTCCTATTCTGAACTTGGGATATTTAGTGGCAATATTGTTATTGCACCAAAATTCACTGAGGTTTTTACTTATATATATATATATATATATATATATATATATATATATATATATATATATATATATATATATATATATATATATATATTTATATATATATATATATATATATATATATATATATATATATATATATGTGTGTGTGTGTGTGTGTGTGCATGTAAGTACAAATACACGACTTTGAAGACTTTGTAAACCTAAGTACGTAGTGTCGTTAGCATATTTAAATATATCTGAATTATATAAATTAAATTATTGAGTAGAAATACATTTATGTTATAACATTTATTCGAGTAAAATATATTTTCTTTTATTTGGAAACCCATAAATACTTTTGAAAAATTTATTTACTTTTCCCGGAAGCTGTTGCAACTTTTTGTTTCTTTTCTAAACAGCTTCCTTTTTCTCCTTTCATAACCTCTCAGTTTTAAAAGATTGATATTTATAAAAGTAAAGGCAAAAAGAATCAAGGACACGTGTTCGTTGTAAAAAAGCGCTTTTTACGTTACTTTCTCGAAACAGGAAACAACACCTGTTTCCTTTAATATTGCAGAGAATATATTTTCTTTTGCTGTAAAAGAGTTATAGGTAAGCTAAGAATTTGTTCCGCAGCATAGTTTATTTATATCTTCTTTTTTTAAGTTATGAAAACTAAGGCTTCTTTAAAATTGGTTAAAAGAAATTTGGGGATGGTGTGGCCTGATCTGTATCACGTGTGGCTTATGAAACGAGACATTTTGACTTAATTAAATTTGAAGTATAAAAGCCGGTTTGTTGAAAGTTGTTCCTTTATTTGTACGAAAGGTTTAACATAACGTCTATTTTTAAATTTTTGTTAGTTAAAAGCATCACATACTGTTCATAGAATTTGAAGAATTCTAACAAATGGACTTTTATATTTATGTGAGCTAATGAATTCTTCAATCATTGTATTCCAGCTTCCGTATCGAAAGCATATATATTCAATTCTTTCAAATATAACTGTGCTAGAAAAAACTCAAAAATATGTCTATTTTGAGTTTTTTTAAATTGTTGCTTTTTATGTATCATATTGTGATCCAAAAATTGGTATTATTTTACCGAATGGATTTTAAAACTTATGCGATGTACTTTGCTTTTTTAACACTGTATTCCTGCATACGGTATCAAAAACACATATATTCAAATCGTACAAAGATAACTGGGCAAGAAAAAACTCTGTATTTTTAAGTTTTTTTAAATTGTTGATTTTTTTAAAGCATCACATACTCTTCAAATACTTATATTATTTAAGTGAATAGATTTTAAATATATTTTAGTAGTGCTTCCTTCAATTACTGTGTTCCTGCATTCTGTATCGAATACACGTGTATTCAAATTATTCAAAGATGACTGTGCTAGAAAAAAACGGGAAATACGTATATTTTTCAGTTTTTTTAATGGTTGCTATGTTTTTTGTATCATACACCCTTTAAAGAATAAACATTATTTTAGCGAATTATATTTTTATGTTTTGGGCTTCCAAAATTTATGTAAGGTAATTTGCTCTTTAATCACTGCCTTCTTGCATTCCGTATCAAAACACGTATTCAAATAGTTGAAATATAACTGTTTTAGAAAAAACTCCAAAAATATGTCTATTTTTGAGTTTTTAAAATTGCTGCTATTTTTATGTATCACATAATTTTAAAAGAAATATTATTTTAGAGAAATGATTGCAAAATTTATGTGGAGAAATGTATTCTTTAGTGATGGTATTCCTGCATTCCATACTGAAACTCTATTCAAATCGTTCAAAAATAACTGTGCTAGAAAAAAAAATGCCTATTTTTGAGTTTCTTAAATTTTTCCTTTTTTAATGTATCCCATATTCTTCAAAGAACTGATGTTAATTTAGCGATTTTTAATTTTATAATTAGAGATTTTTAAATGTATATGCGGTAATGTATTCTTTAATCATTGTATTCGTGTATTCTGTACCGGAAACGTGTATTCAAATCGTTAAAATATAACTGTGCTAAAAAAACTAAATATATGTTGCACTTTTTTGTTTTTTAATGGTTGCTTCTTTACAGTGGCACACCCAGGGGGGGGGGACAAGGGGACCTGCCCCCCCCCCAAAGAAATAGAAATTGTATTATGAATGTTGATTTTGCATTATAAATATTTTTATGCGTTCATCTCGCCCCCCCCCCCCCCCCCGAAGAAAAAATTCTGGGAGCGCCACTGCTTCTTCTTTATGTATCAAATAGTCTTCAAAGAACTGATATTTTTTAGTATTTTATGTATTTTTATTTAGGGATTTTAAAATTTATGTCAGGTAACGGGTTCTTTAATCACTGAGTTCTTGCATTCCGTATCGAAAACGTGTATTCAAATCGTTCAAAGATAACTGTGCTTAAAAAAACCCCACAAAAATATGCCTATTTTTGAGATTTTTTTAATGTTTGCTATTTATTATGTAACACATACTCTTCATAGAACTGATATTATTTTAACGAATTATATTGTTATGATTATGAATTTTAAAATTATGTGAGGTAATGTACTCTTTAATCACTGAATTCCTGTATCTTTAATCCTGCAGTCTGTATCGAAAACACATTAATCCAAATTGTTCAAGACAACTGTGCTAGGAAAAACTGAAAAATATGTCTATTTTGTGTTTTATAAAATTGTTTTTGTTTTTTCTGTCGGACTTAATCTTCAAACAACTCATATAGTTTTAGCTAATGGATTTTAAAATTTATGAAATGTATTATTTAATCACTGTATTTCTGAATTCCTTAACGAAAGCACACGTATTCAAATTGTTCAATGACCACTGTGATATAAAAAACATGCCTATTTTTAAGTTATTTTAAAATTGTTGCTTTTTTAATGTATCACGTACTCTTCAAAGAAGGAATAATATTTTAGCTAATTAAATTGTTATATTTATGAATTTCAAAATTTATGTGAGTTAATGCATTCTTTAATCACTTTATTCCTGTAATCCATATCGGAAACACATGAAGTGGTGAGTTTCAAAACTGTGCTTACCTTCTAGCAGGAACTGATATTATCTTAGCAAATTATATTTTTATACATTGAGATTTTAAAATTTATCTGAATTAATGTATTCTTTAATCACTGTATTTTGTATTCCGTATCAAAAACACACGAAGTGGTGAGTTTCAAAACTTTCCTTACCTTCTATAAGTAATTTTACGAAAACTGCAAAGAATATATGCAGGTAACCACATATCTTAATATACAATTTCTTTCGGAAATAGCGAGTTTTGTGGCAGGATTCAGCTACACCTACTAGCTTCATCTGTATTCATATCATTTAAAGAAAACACTGCTTTAGCCATATTCATTTGCTGATGCTTTAGCCTTAGAAAATATTTTCTTATATCACTAAAGAATTATCGTATTTTTCGAACCATAAGACGTACCTATTTACATTAAAAAATCGACTTTAAATTGAGGTGTATCTAATGTTTGGGTAAGGGCAATTTCGAATCTGAACGCTTCATCTGTATTCAAATCATTTAAAGAAAACACTGCTTTAGTCATATTCATTTGCTGATCCTTTAGGCTTAGAAAATATTTTCTTACATCACTAAAGAATTACCGTATTTTCCGTACCATAAGACTCAACTTTTTACATAAATGAATCGACTTAGAAATTTGTTAAGTGGGGGAAGATACTGCCCCTCCAACCCCCAACCCCCCCCCCCCCGCTAAAAAGAATCAGTTTAATGCAAATAATAATGATTCATTTAAATAAAAATAAAATACATTTTGGATAAATATATATTTCTTGATTAAACATAAATTAAAGCACAAATACAATAGAAAAAATACATGTTGTCAATAGAATTTAAAATAAAGTATATATTTGTATTATATCGCCTCTATTTTAGACACTAAGTTCCCTGATATTTCTCAATTACAATAAATACTGCAGGCATAATGAATAACAAAACAAAAAAATAATAAAATAATAAAAGAGAAAAAATAAATTGGAATATACAACCAGATTGATTTATAATCCATGCTGCCTTCTAACTCACTACTATGAATTGGCAAAATTCAAACTTGGAACACAAAATTTAAAAAACTGTTGCCAGAACATAATATTACTGCACTAAAGAACGTAACAAAACCAATCACGGCGCCTATATATGGCGCAAAACACGAGAGAAAACGATATCTGGCAACAACAAAATACTAAAAGTAACTAAAATACAAATTGGCAACACCAAAGTATAAAACAGCAACCCTACAACCAAAACAAAGGGAGCCAGATTTAGCGAGAAATCTCCTGGGGAAAACCACTTGGCGTCCGTTGCGTATACTACATCTGGACATTTTTATCTTTATTGTGTAAGAAATTGAAAATATCTTTATATACCTTACAAATCACAAAATATTCTTTCCTAAAAATCCTCCCATAAATTTGAAGCGTGTCTTTATCGTCTGGTGTGTCTTATGGTCCGAAAACTACGATACTTTCAACAGGTCATTGTAAGGTTCAATTTAAAAAAGAAATTGCGCATTTCATAGTTACATAAAATAACCTTTTATAATATTTACCAAAGGACCTTTTCGAAATCTCCCATCTTCACGGAATCAAAAAGATCTTTGCGCATTTGAAAAATAGCATGTAATTAAATAGTAATTACTTTATTCAAATCAATCGTTAAAGAGACAGCTGATGCGTTAAAGTTTTCGAAAATTTCTCTGATAATTCTTAAATGGAATAATACAATAATGAAATGTCAAACAGTTGTGGCAAGAAAAACGTGAAGGAATTTAATTACGAGATTAAGAGCGGATTGTCATCTCGGAGATAAAATTGTGTTTATTATTAATGAAGTTTTTGATAATTAGCAAAACAGCAGAAATAAATGATAACGCGGTATCCATTGAAAACAAGAATCTTGATTAAATTAATTAACGTTTTAAACAAACCAGTTGTGCAATTCATCTCATTAATTCTATTCTATTCACCGATTGAGTGACTTTCGAAGGGGCATTAATCAGCATTTAAAATTAAATCGGTCAAAAAGAGAAAGTGTATAATTAAAATTTTTAATGAGAAATAAGATTATTTTCTTAATTATCCTTCCCCTTACGTTTGTTTTATATAAAGTGACATTCGATTTTTATTATAAATTGTATGAATGACACTGGTCGTAAACGAAACAAAAAACTGCATTTGTAATTTGTTTTGTATTATTTTCACGAGAATGCCTTCTTTATTAGAGTACTATAAGGTTCAGCACATATTCAATGCTATGAAATTTATAGCTGCAGTTAAGGTAAAGAATATAAGATAAAGCATAAAAACTATCAAATGCGCGGTGCTTAAAACAAAAACATAAATATCGGAATAGCCTTGAACCTAGGTATCTCTCTTGTTGTGGGCTCCTAAACAAGACATAAGCGATGAGTACGCTGAAGTACCTAGGTATGCCCTTGCTATTGTCTCCTAAGCAAGACATAAGCGATGAATACGCTGGAGAACCTAAGTATTGCCCTCGCTTTGGGCTCCTAAGCAAGACATAAAAGATGAGTACGCTGAAGGACCTAGGTATCGCCATTTTTATTGGCTCCTAAACAAGGCATAAGCGATGAGTACGCTGGAAGACCTAAGTATCGCCCTTGCTATGGGCTCCTAAGCAATTCATAAGCGACAAGTACGCTGAAAGACCTATAGTATATAGTCCTTGATATAGGCTCCTAAGCAAGGGATAAGCGATGAGTGCGCTGACGGACTAGGAATCGCCTTTGCTATTGGCTCCAAAGAAAGCATAATATGTGACGAGTACGTTGAAGGACCTATGTTTTCTCCCAAGTTATGGTCTCCTCAGCAAGGCGTAACCGATGTCGCTGGAAGGATATTTCGCCATTGTTATGAGCTCCTTATCAAGACATGATCAATGAGTACACTACATGAATTCCAGCATATACTTCGAATATGGCTTGTTGAGGAAGTTGAAGTGCGCTATAAATGCGTACGTTATTAAATGTTATTAGAAAAAGGAACATCTTTATTTATATAGTAGTTACGGAGAGTTACAAATTTACTTGTTCACAACACGTTGCCTATGCTCGGACTAAAATGTGGAGGTGAGGGGAATTTTTGGCTCAGTGCCAAGGCTGGAAGCATCGCTTAAACATTGCACTTCCGGTATAATAAACAACAGAGGAGACTATAACTAAGTTGATACCTAGTCTATCAGTACTCTGAAGATGTATACTTTTACTTTAGGGTAAGTGGTATTTTACTGAAAGTATTTAATTTATAACATTTGTTTTTTCAAATAGTTGGATGTTTTAATAGTGTAATGACTCCGGTACGTTTACCTATGCACGTGGAATTCCAGGAGACCACTTTGCACCGCGGCGCTGTTCACTTAATTAATTTAAATCACTGTGACAACGCTAGAGTTGAAAATTGAAAGTCATAGCTCGCCACGGGACAGTAGACGAACATTGTTTGTTTACAACCGCGTTGGGAGTTTTTTCCGCGCGCTGGGAGTTTTTTTCCGTGCGCCAAGATTTTGGTATCTCAGCTCCGCGTGCTGAGATGTCTTTGCAACTTATATTTAAAATGTTGTGTTCTTTTGGTTGTTAATAAAAATGCGTGTGATGTTAATCGTCCATGCTTAGGGCTTTTCGCCTTACATAGTGGATTTAAATAATAGTGAGCCAACCGGCCAAGCTGTTACATAACCTTTGCTTAAACAGCCGCACTTGGCGACATAAAAGACCGGAAGCGCTCACGGCAGTTCGCCCGAACGGTAAACCAGTCTACAAAGAGGAGCCTCGGGACGGGAAGTGCCTAATCAATCGGGAATTTAACTGGACAAGAATGAATGCGTTTCTGGAGAACGTTTGGTAGAGGTATTTATAAGTCGCCGAACATAGGTGAAAGGAAGGAGTTGAAGCCGAGACAAAAGGGGATGCTGCCGAGTTGCTCGCCGGGCATAGAGGAACTGTAATGAAAGCAGAGACGACTCAAGTCTGTCCTCCCTCGTCGATAACCCTGATGAACCCGCGAAATTAATATTTTTTTTTTGTAAATAGCCTACATTTATTCAAGATATGCAATTAAAGCACGAGAATACATTTTCAAGGCCAAGTCCTTGCAATAGCTTTATTGAATTGGAAAATAGCTTTATTGAATTTAGTTTCTGAAGAGACCTAGCAAGATAAATAAGTCGTTTCAACCGGATACCTGTTGAAGAAGTAAGTTGGAAAAAAAAAGTGCTTTAACAAAAAGTAAAGTATATAGAAATGATGAAACATTATAGAAAACATTAAAAGATGATACATTAAAGAGTGGAGAAAAGATGGATAAATCTATAAATGAACTTTTTCAACGAGAGAGCTCTCAAATGTTCCTCGTTCAAGAGAGAACCAGTCAATCAAGGTACAAATTAGGAATTGAAGGAGTGATTGGATGATAGTGTAAAATCAATTTTTAAAAATTAGATCTATTTCTATGGATGACGATCTTATGCGTCTATCTCTCACATGATGTCACTGAATATCTAATGCGTATAGTGATTATCAATATTTATCGATGGATATTCGATGATGCTATGTGACAGATCGACACATAAAACTTATATCCACGAAAAAAAAATATATATTTTTCAAAACTGACATAACACCTTCATTCATTCGTGTCTTAAATTCTTAGGATTATTGATAAAAAATTACACCTATATCCCATTTACTGCATAGGCAGAAAATTCTAGCTACAGAAAGAGACTCGCAGAGTGAGGACTGCATATGAACAGATCAGTGGAATATATTAGACGAATGCAGTTTCGCCATCACCGTTACTAAACACAAAAGAAATTCATCTTGCGGCAGTGATTTTAAAAGAGAGTACACCAAACTCAAGCCTCTAACTTACGACAGCTTAATTTTGATCGACATCCGAGGATAAAATATTAGGGGCGGAGCGAAGAGAAAGGGTTATAAGGGGTGACCCATCAAATGCTGTAGCGTAAATTTTAAGAAAGCTAATTTTTAATTTGCTTTCGTTTACTTTTTTAAAATGCATTTAGGACATCCTAGGAATAGGGAAAAAATATTTTTAATAATTATATAGGAATTTCTTTATATATTAAGAGCTTCAATAAAGTTTTATCTAGCATGATTAAAATAGTCCTTCTGCATAAAGATAACTGAAAAATACAGTGGTACCTCGACTTACGAGTTTAATTCATTCCATGACTTAGCTCGTAACTCGAAATACTCGTATCTCGAATCAGTTTTCCCCATTGAAATGAATGGAAATGCCACTAATTCGTCCAGATCTCCCCCAAAACACCGTAATTTTTTGTTACATGTTTTTAAATAAGAAAGACGTGCTTATAAACGACGAACATTGTATAAAAAAGCAATACATTAGAATGTACTGCAATAAATTTGTTTTATTAAGTGTAATATACAACATTTACCTTGGAGATCAGACTTGAAGATGCTGATGGAAGAGGAGGAGAAAGGTTGAACTGAAAAATTAAATCTTATTCGTTAATTTTTTATCTTTTAGCCCCGCATTCCTCACTTTCGCTTTTATTACCAGCTATTCTCTTAAAGTGAACGACTGAGACACGGAACCTGGGCGATTGTTGCATCGTTCACTGTGGCTGTAATGTCCAGTTTCTTCTTTCTGAGAATCCGAAGAATGCTTTCTCAGAATCCAATCTCTCGGTTTAAGACTGAATAGTAGTCTCAGAATAATATTATACAATTGTATAATAACTGTACATAATGGTTGTAAATATTATATGCTTCTTGAGTTCTCATTTGATGAGCACATAACATGGCATTCGCTGATCAAACTAGCGGAAGTATATTGTAGAGTATTGCATTTCAACCTCTCCGTTAACAAAGGAAATTCTTCTATCTCGGCCTGAGACTCATCAAAAGAATCCCGACAACTTAGGTGGCAAAATGCTGACGGCAATTTTCCTTTTGTTCATCCGATAGACTTGTTCCACAGAACCTTAGGGGACATCGGTCATTTTTCTTGATTTAGTCATCGCCACCGGGTGACACCGCTGATGTCAGTTATAAATGACAGGAGACCCCAGGTGCTTTCATTCATGAACTATCAATTGTTAAGCAGCATCCTGGAGGCGTCGCGTGCTTAAACAAAAGGACTCGTGCCCTTCGCATTTTACCGAAGCGGCCCTTTGAGACTCTTTGAAGTGGCTTGGAGGACAAACTAAAAAGGCGGCCGCTCTAGACCCGGGGAAAATATTTCATTATCGCCCCAGGAAACCCATTTCCGTTGCTCACTTGTTCTAGATCGCTCGACTTTCTGGAGAGTGATGCAATATCCGGTGGAGGTTCTTCTATAAAAGAGAATGGACCCCTCAGTCGTGGCTTGCGTCTTTTAGTTCCTGACACGTAGCGGATCCAGTTTTAAGAGCAGCCGGGTTTGCCGCCCTTAGAGGTTGAGTCCCTTGTGACTGTTTGCAGCGACGATTTAGTTCCTGCAGGAGTAAACATACTCCGCTAATTTCTCGGAGACCAGTCTTCGTGGAAGGAGCCTTTGCTACCTTATTTTCCAATGAGGAGTCCTTTCTCCTTAATTTAATATTTTCAGCGCTACCGGGTGCGTGCTGTGGTCACCGCCGTTGATATTATTGGGGAGCTCTTTCCCATCAGGACGAAGTGCCGTTTTCTTCATCATTGAAGCAGAGCCAGTTCTGCTAGCCTAGCGGACTTCTGTGTTCTTACTCCGCCCCACGCCGATTAAATCGAGTGTGATTACCTAAGTTACGAAGTTCATCTTATATCTGTGCAGTGTACATATCTCATCATCATCAATTTTATTAATAAATTGCATTTGTTTTGTTTATGTAATGAGTGATGTATACCTGGTGTGTTTAAATCATCTACTGGTTGACACTACGAACCTCAGTTCGCTACAGAAGGTATATATTCATTAATAAATTTGGTGGCAGCGTTTCGACGGAAAAAAAAGCGAGAGTAGGAACATTTTGTTTTTCCTTAGTGACATTCGCGCGTGTTTCAGAACTGAGACTGTGTGAAAGTGCTATCGCGGGTGTGTGTATCCTGTGAATTAGAGTAGAACGTTTGATGTTCTTGTGCCATCTGATAAACTTGCTGCAGTGCCAACTAGATGCCAGTCTTCACATCAAATTGTGAGTACCATTCTGCTTCTCTTTTGTGCTGGTATCCAACAGTAGTTTAGTGAATAATATTTTGGTTTTGCTCAGAATTAGGAGAATTAAATTGTTGAATTTAATAACCGTAATTAATAGCTTGATCTGAACTTAAAAAGTGTTATGAAATTTTTTTAATTTGAGGTAAAATAAGAACTAGTGTTATTGTGTAAAGTAGAATTTTTATTGAAATAGTAGTGTGTTAAATTAGTTCCCAGAAATTAAGGAATGTAACTGTGCTCAAAAGAAATAGTGTAACTACATTGTGTTTAACTATTTTGCGTTGTGTATTTTTGTGATATGTTAAAAGCAAAGTGATTTATCTCTTATGAACCTTAACATAGTAACATCGCAAGCGGAATTTTAAAAGTAATTTAGTTCATTTTGGTTAATGCATTGCATGTGTACGTTAATTAATAGTGTTGTGTAGTTACATTTTGTGTTCAGGTTTTAATGTAATTACTACCTCAGGGTTTATAATAGTGTGTAGTATTCTGTGTAGTATTGTAATAGCTTTGTATTCTGTCAAACATGGGTTCTCTTGTTCGTGCAAAGAAAGAGGACTTAGTTAACCTCGCTATAGAAATGAGTTGTGAGGTAGATTTGGGAATGCTGAAGCTTGAGATGATCAAAAAAATTGAAAGTTCAGCAGATTACAATGTAAAATTGGCTGAAGGGTTGTTAGCTGAAATTATTGAGACCCGTATAGAAAACGAGCAACGAGAGCGGGAAGAACGGTTAGCCCGGCAAAAACGGGAAGATGAATTAGCTCAACAAGAACGGGAGGATGGATTAGCTCAACAAGAGCGAGAGTTTGAGCTTGCCAAATTAAGACTGAGTAGGGAAACCCCCCAAGAGAGCCCGTCTCTTAGTCCTCCGAGACCTGCGGGACACTCATTAAGGCACATAATGCAAAAATTCGACCCGGAAGAAACTGATATAAGCCTGTACCTTTGCCTTTTTGAACGGCAGGCACAGCATTTAAAAATACCGGAAGCTGAATGGTCAGGAAGTTTAATTAGCCTGTTACCATTATCGGTAGCGGCCATTGTGTTACGGGAAAATGTCGAGGACACACAAAAATAATCCCATGTTAAGAGCGTGCTTCTCGAGCGATTCAGGCTCAGTCCTGAAGCTTTTCGTCAGAAGTTTGTTAGACACCAGCGTAAGCCAGGAACCCTATGGAAAGATTATCTTTTCGAAATAAAGACGTATTTCGAAGGTTGGATAGAGGGTCTCGGTGTTACAACTTTTGATTCGTTAAAAGATCTCTTTCTGGTCGACCAATTAAAATGGAAAATGGGGAGTGAAATCCGGGAGCAAAATATAAGGGAGTGGGAGAATTACACGTCCACTGAAACCTTGGTCAAAGACGCGGATCAGTTTGAGCTTATCAGAAAAACAGGTAAGCCCCCCAACCAGCCGAAGAAATTCGAGGGACGTGCGCCCGACCAACGTAAAATGTTTGGGGCTGTAAAAACGGGAGAGAAGAGTTGAAAAAAACCCCGAACAACACGAACCCGAACGAAATTTAGATAAGGTGAGCTCCCCTCGCCCAAAAGAAAACCGCCGTAAAGAATGGAACCATAAAGAGTTCGACAAAAGGCGCGTGACAGACATTAAGTGCTATTTCTGCCACGAGGTCGGCCATATTAGGCCCCAGTGTCCGTTATTAACAAAAAAAGAAGAGGTTAACTCCATAGGTGCCGATTTGGAAATCACAGATCCCTTAAAACCATATGTGAGTATAGGGATTGTGAACGGCCAGGTATGTGAGATACTTAGAGATACGGGTAGTACGATTGATCTGGTTTGTAAAAGATTTATTTCGCCCGACGACTATCTCGGCGAAACAGTCTGGCTCACTCAGCCGTTAGACACTCGTGCCATTAACGTGCCCCTAGCGCGCGTAATTCTGAACTCCCAGTATGGAGATATAACAACAAAGGCCTGTGTAATTAGCGACAGGTCAAATCAACAAAGATACATATTGGGAAATCAAACGGCAGCTCTTCTGAGACAGGGTCAACAAAACTCTAAGAGCATGCAAATCAATGCAATAACGCGCTCGCAGTCCAGATGTCAAGAGAGCTGTACACAGCCGCTTGAGTCAAACGAGTTTCTTCGGGAGCGTTCGAACAATAGTCCCTCAGACGGGGAGTCAATCGTTTTGACACAACTGGAAAGGGAGGAACAGGCGAATTTGTTAGTTTTACCCCCCTCGACCGCGAAGACCCAGCGTTGAGTCTATTAAATGTTTCACCAGAGAAATTCGCAGACGCACAGCGGGAATGTTCAGAATTGGCCGCATTGTTAAAAAGGGTCGAAGGTTCAAGTCAAACCGGCGAGAAGGGTTATGTAGTGATAAACGGGTTGCTGTGTAAACAACAGAGGGACCACTTTGGGGATACACGAAGTCTTTTAGTTGTCCCACAGGTATTCAAGGAGAAACTGTTGTATGGAAAAAACCTACGAATACCTGAAGTTTTATTGTACGAAGGTTGGATGGGAGGTTGTGAGGAAGAGAGACCCGTGACAGAGCACGTCCTTACCCTAGTGAATAGATTAAAAAGAGCGCGAGAGTTAGCTGCTCAGAAAATGGGTGAAGAACAATCTAAGCGTAAGGAAGTGTATGATAAGAGCGCAGTTAAAAGGCATTTCGAGGTTGGAGATTTAGTTCTGATTTTCTCTTTATCTCGGCCTAGCAAAATGGCGCCGAAGTGGATAGGCCCAGGGAAAATTGAAGCTCGCATATCCGAGACGAATTATCGAGTGCAAACTCCCGGACCTAGACAGAAATCCAGCATTTACCATATTAATATGCTGAAGCCCTATATCAGGCGTCCCGAAACTATAAATTGGGTTTATGAAGGTAAAGTCGAAATTGGTACTGAGGATGATTTCGCAATCCACGTTTTTGAAACCGGTGCTACCGATTTCGATTACGAGGAAATTGTGCGCGAGAGCGAACTTGACGCTCGTCTAAATCTCACTCAAAAAAGGGAATTAAAGAAATTATTGTGTAGCCATGCAAATATTTTTTCTAATAACCCAGGAAAAACCGAGAAAGTTACGCATGACATAGAGCTGATCTCGGATAAGGTCGTTAGGTCTAGACCATACAAAACGTCACACCGACAGAATGAAAACTTGAAGTTGGAGATTGACAAAATGTTAAAATTAGGAGTGATAGAAGTAGGTGAGTCTGATTATATCTCGCCTATCATTTTGGTAGAAACCGATGGTCGTGAGCCGAGACCCTGTATTGATTATCGTAGGTTGAACGAAATAATTCGCACCGAATATTACCCCCTCCCCAACATAGAGGAAAGGGTTGAACAGGTTGCAGGATCTGATTTCATAACAATACTCGATCTTGCAAAGGGGTATTGGCAAATCCCTTTGACAGAAAGGGCCCAACGCATTGCGGCTTTTGTCACCTCATTCGGGACATTCAGGCCTTTGCGGATGCCTTTCGGGCTTAAAAACGCACCTTTCTTTTTCAGTAAGCTCATGGCTGACGTCCTAAATGGGTGTGAGGAGTATGCCGTTCCATATAACTACGACATCGCGATATTTTCTAAGACCTGGGACGAGCATCTGAAGCGTTTAGATATCGTGTTAAGTCGTGTAGCGCAAGCGCAACTCACAATCAAATCATAGAAATGTCGGTTCGCCCAAAACCATGTAAAATACTTGGGGCACATGGTCGGCGGGGGTTATCGAAATCCCGCCGAATTAAAGGTAAAATGCATTAGGGATTTTCCCCGGATAGAGACAAAGACGAGTATCCGGGCATTTCTGGGTCTCACTGAGTATTACGCGCACTATATTCCAAATTATTCTATAATAGCGACCCCCTTAACCGATGCGTTAAAAGGGCGGGAGAAACGCGCGGCGGTTGTGTGGGACGAAGCTTGCGAGGCAGCGTTCACCACTTTGAAAGACGCTCTTATAAAAACACCTGTGCTACGAGCTCCTGAATTTTCTGTTCCATTTATTGTCCAAACGGACGCATCCGATCTGGGAGCCGGGGTATTGTTGGCCCAACAAATAGGCGATAAGGAACATCCTATCCTGTACCTGAGTAGGAAGTTCTCTGAGCCCGAAAGGAAATACAGCACCACAGAAAAAGAGTGCTTGGCGATCATATTCGCGTTAAAAAAACTTCACTACTATCTGGACGGAAGCGAATTCAAAATCGTGACCGACCATAATCCATTGGTATGGCTCAAGAAGAATGCCAGTTCAAATGGCCGTCTTTTTCGGTGGTAACTTATGTTGCAGCAATTTTGTTTTCGGGTAGAACACAAGCCGGGAAGACAGAATACAAACGCTGACGCTTTAAGCAGATGCATTCCTTAAACGTCCGCGAATTACCTTAGATTTGTAAATGTAGTAACCTAGAGAATTAATTGTTAGTACCATGAATTTATTTGTGTTTGTTTTTAGTAATCCAGTTAGTGCATGTGTACGTACTTGTTAGAATTGTGTATTTTTTTTGTGTAGTAGAAAAAATAACTGTTGGAACTGGTACATTAGATAGCAGAATTGGGAACCACCCACACGAAACGTTGGTTTTCAATATGCAACCACATTGAAAACTTTATGTACTCTATCTCGGCCTGAGACTCATCAAAAGAATCCCGACAACTTAGGTGGCAAAATGCTGACGGCAATTTTCCTTTTGTTCATCCGATAGACTTGTTCCACAGAACCTTAGGGGACATCGGTCATTTTTCTTGATTTAGTCATCGCCACCGGGTGACACCGCTGATGTCAGTTATAAATGACAGGAGACCCCAGGTGCTTTCATTCATGAACTATCAATTGTTAAGCAGCATCCTGGAGGCGTCGCGTGCCTAAACAAAAGGACTCGTGCCCTTCGCATTTTACCTAAGCGGCCCTTTGAGGCTCTTTGAAGTGGCTTGGAGGACAAACTAAAAAGGCGCTTTAGACCCGGGGAAAATATTTCATTATCGCCCCAAGAAACCCATTTCCGTTGCTCACTTGTTCTAGATCGTTCGACTTTCTGGAGAGTGATGCAATATCCGGTGGAGGTTCTTCTATAAAAGAGAATGGACCCCTCAGTCGTGGCTTGCGTCTTTTAGTTCCTGACACGTAGCGGATCCAGTTTTAAGAGCAGCCGGGTTTGCCGCCCTTAGAGGTTGAGTCCCTTGTGACTGTTTGCAGCGACGATTTAGTTCCTGCAGGAGTAAACATACTCCGCTAATTTCTCGGAGACCAGTCTTCGTGGAAGGAGCCTTTGCTACCTTATTTTCCAGTGAGGAGTCCTTTCTCCTTAATTTAATATTTTCAGCGCTACCGGGTGCGTGCTGTGGTCACCGCCGTTGATATTATTGGGGAGCCCTTTCCCATCAGGACGAAGTGCCGTTTTCTTCATCATTGAAGCAGAGCCAGTTCTGCTAGCCTAGCGGACTTCTGTGTTCTTACTCCGCCCCACGCCGATTAAATCGAGTGTGATTACCTAAGTTACGAAGTTCATCTTACATCTGTGCAGTGTACATATCTCATCATCATCAGTTTTATTAATAAATTGCATTTGTTTTGTTTATGTAATGAGTGATGTATACCTGGTGTGTTTAAATCATCTACTGGTTGACACTACGAACCTCAGTTCGCTACAATATCTAAAGCTTGCTCGTAAACCGAATTTTAGCTCGTAACTTGAAGCAAAAAATCTACCGAGAGAATGCTCGTATCTCGAAAAAACTCGTAAGTGGAGACACTCGTAAGTCAAGGTATCACTGTATTTAGTGAATACTATATATCTATGGTGCATACAATTAGAGCATACAATGTTAAGCACGTTTACTCGGTTGCTTTCTTAGTTCACAAGCTTTATGTTGCATTCTAGTAAGATCGCTTAATATCAGATATATTGATTTATAGATAAATAATTATTTATAAATATAAAAATTACGATATTTATCAATATTTATGATCACTTTATTATCATATTACTCTGAAAATATCTCTGTGGCTAAAACATCACATCTGAAACTCACTGAAATTGAAAGACAGACAAACAAAAAGATAATATATTTTTCAAAGTCCTATGATTTATTTGAAAATGTAGATAAATATTACTCAATTCATAAAACCCAAACTACTTACAAGTATAAAACAATATAAAAAACAAGTTACATATTTTGAATGGAAAAGGAATTTTTGAGAGTTTTTGTACCGATATATTCATGAAATGTAACGTAACTTATTTAATGAGGTGATAACTTGCAATGAAGTCTGGGTTCTTCCATTTCGTAAACAAAAAAAGGATTTATTAGTTCCTAATGCTCATGATAAAATACAGTAAATCAAAAAGATTAATATATCATACATATTTAATATTGCAATCTGGTAGACGCCAAATAGAAATAATTAAAAGAAATGCACTGAAATGAAAAGAATGAAATACTTCCTATCTACTTTCATAAAAGGAAAAGATTTATTTCTTATTTTTATTAATCGATAAGCATATATAATAACATTCTTATAAAATAATTTCCTCAAATTATCGAAACTTTTTGAGTAAACATTGGCAAAATAATTTAGATAGGGGTAAATGTAACTCGAGACGAACGAAAGAATTTGTTACTTCAAATACGTATGGTATATAATTGATTAACAAAATTTTAAACCAGTATTTCATAACCAATATCTAATTTGTTTACGTAATTACCAACATTTAATACCAATATTAATGCCAATATTTCTTTAGCAATAATTGATACCAATACTCAAACTAATATTTAATTTTACATCAATATTTATAACTAACAAGAGTAATTTGAGGCTGAAACATCAGGCCCTAATTTTCCATTCGGCTTTGGGGACCCCCAAAAAAATTAATTTTTAAAGGAAAAAAAAAATGAAAAAAATCCAAATTAAAATTTTTTTAAATTTTACCTTTTTTAATAGCAATTTTTTATTATAGCCTTTCAATTTGATTGATTGATTGGTTCATCATATGTATAGTTACATGTATAGTTCATCATATGTATGTTATAGTGAATATAAGGAATTAATAAGTTTTGTCTGGTTGCATTGTATTGGTGTTATAATGATGAAGTTAATATGTTGTATTGCTTTTTGTTATTTGATAATGTTCTAGGCTTCTACTCTTCAAATAGACAACTCTTGGTAAAATGGTAATTTCACAATGATTCATGATTATTTTTTCGTGTGTCAATTTTGGAAATTTTACGCCCACATCGGTGTTAGGGGGTCACCATCCCGAGTTGTGCCTGTAGTCAAGAGTTTTCTAAATCAGGCCCTGTGAAACATTATAAATTTATTGAGCCACAGTGATTACACTACACACCCAAAAAATAATAAAGTGTCTTGCATTATGCATATATTTTTGTATTTAATTTAGACTTCTTTCTTTATTTACAATAGTAATAGATAAAATAGATACAGAGAGTAGAATTGTCTGTGATATAATAGATAGTAGAATAAATAGTAGTAGGATAGATAGTAAAATAGGTAGTAGTAGCATATATAGTAGAATAGATAGTAGAATAGATATCAGTAGATATTTTAAAAGCTAGTCAGAAAAGTGACTGGACACTTGCTATTTCGTCATACAAAAAATGAAATTAAAGTTTTATTATAATTCATTGGATAATCATTGTCTCTTGAATCTGGAATAATCGATTTTGGCATGAAAAAATTATAATTATTATCAGTTACTGAATTTAATAAATTTTTTAATATATATTCATCAATTAAAAGAGCAAAAATATACTCATTACAGAACATTTTTTTAAAAATATTATCAAAATATTTACTTAAAATTAGAAATTATGAAGCCTGTTTAAAGAAACCTGAACCCCAAAATGCTTCTAACACTTTCATGTTGACACTTTCCAAAGTACCTTTGGGGCTATAACTTTAGATATATACTTTTAAACCTCCCAATCAATAAAACTGCTACTGGAAAATACAGATGTACATGCACATACAGAAATATGAATATGCGCACAGACTGCTCTGCCAAAAAATTTTATAAAATCACAAAAACATACAATTTCCATTATTTGGTCCTGAAATATTATTCTAAATACTTTTATTGTATGTTGTAAGCAAATAAAATAAAATTGTGCTTGTTCTAGGAATTCTTCGAAATGCATTTCTAAAAGCAGAGGGTATTAAATTTTAAACTCCATTTTATCATCTTTGGTATTAATGTTTAATATGATAAGAGGATTAGGTAATACCATAATTCGATTCTAGGGAAATACAATTTCAGGTTTCTATAATTCTAGGTAAAGACAGTTTGAATTATTTTAGACGCCATCATTCAAAAATTACAGTATCCAATCAATTTTGCGTGTTTTTGTATGTGAATGAGTTTAGTTGTGAAATTTTTTTGAAAAATATCCTTCTTAAATATATTTGGTTTAAAAAATGCTATAAGAACTAATAACAGCTTGTTCGTGCTTAAAATATATTTTACTAAAGTTTTTATCAGGGGGATGACCATGAAGTAAGCAAATTTTTTTAATATATATATATATATATATATATATATATATATATATATATATATATATATATATATATATATATATATATATATATATAAACTCATCGTCCTAATCAGTGGTGACTTAGATGTGAAATATTTTAGAAATATCCTTGGTCAATATATTTAATTTAAAAAACAATATAACAATTCAAGAACTCATTCGTGTTTAAAATAGATTTCACTAAAATGTGCGTCATGGGAATAGCCACGATTTAAGCAAATCTTCGTGTAAGAACACATCGTCCAAGTCAGTTCTGGCTTAGCCTTAAATAATTTTTAAAATCCTTGTTCAGTATATCGCACCTCTGCTAGAAGAGTGTTACATCTCAAAATAGCTATATTTTCAGGAAGAGCTAAAGAAGATATATGTCGAAATTTCATTTCTAGTTTTGTTAATGCCTATGATGATTTTGGGAAAAAATATAGTTCGAATCACTTCAGAAGGCAAAACTATATACTATTAAAGTTGTTTTCAAATGAAGCATGATTTTAAATTTTAATTACAGGATATAACCATCTTCTAGTAACCTCATTTTGACAACATGGACTGAGAAGCTTCAGGGAATACTGTCATATCTCTATGTTAATGCACAATCTATCTAAACTTATAACAATTCAAAGAAAAAAACCTTGATAAAATGAACAGCAGGTAGAAAAAGTACATATTTACTGTCCAAATAAAAACATTTATTTTCCAAATAAAATTTAATGAACATTTTTATTACAGGAACATTTTAATGCAACAACATTAGGCACTGACAAAAATTATATTTTCATTCTTCGCGCATGAGCAAGTTCCCCCCTTCTTGTTATGGAAGAGTGTAATTAGCACCATCTCGGAGATTGTGTTGGTACTAGGCTTATATCATTATTCGAGAATTAGAAGCACTTCTTTAGAGCATTGTGGTGTAATTATCTCAAAATCGAAAATTTTGGAGCTGTAACTAGAAGAGGTGCGATATATGGTTTAAAAAGTACTATAACAATTTAACTGTTTGTTCGTGTTTAAATTATATTTCATTAAAATTTGTGTCATGGGGATAACCATGTAGTAAGCAAAAATTTTTTGAGAACTCAGTGCTCTAATCAGCTATGACTTAGCTGTGAAATGTTTAAGAAAAATATCCGTGTTCAATATATTTGGATTAAAAAATACTATGAAAACTTAAGAGTTTTTTCACATGTAAAATATATTTTACTAAATTTTGCATTATGAGGATCACCATGAAGCAAATCTATTTTTTAAGACCACATTCTACTAATGACCTGTGACTTAGCAATGAAATATTTTTCAGAAAATCCTTCTTCAATATATTGGGGTTAAAAATGCTATAAAAATATAAGAAATTGTTCATGTTTAAAATAAATTTTATTAAAATTGTATCATGAGAATAGCCATGAATTAAGGAAATCTCTATTTAAGAACTCATCGTCCTAATTAGTTGTGACATTGCTGTGAAATATTTTTGTAAAAAAGTCCTTGTTCAATATATTTCGTTTAAAAATACTATAAAAACTTAGGAGATTGTTCCTATTTAAAATAAATTTTATTAATATTTGCGATATGGTGATAACCAAAAAGTAAGCAAATCCTTTTTTAAGAACTCATAGACTTAATCAACAGACTTAGCAGTGGAATATTTTAGAAACATATCTCTGTGTCAATATACACTCATGGACAAACAAATTAGCGCACCAAGAAGGAGTCGTCAAAATGAAACGAAATTTTACATACGTAATGACTACTTTGATATAAGTAAATGAAAAGAAAATCAAAGAAAAAGGATAATTTATTTCTGAGAAAAAGGCAAGAGAACGGAGGAGTTAATACTCCGTTGGACCCCCTCTAGCGCGAATGCACGATGCGATACGATCGGGCATTGAGTCATACAAGTTCTGTATGATGTCTTGACATTTCGTTCCATATTTGCTGTAACCTTGCCTCTAGTTCGTTCAAACTCGTGGGATGCCCAACTCGTCGTCCCAAATGATCCCAGATATGCTCGATTGGAGACAAATCTGGGGATCGGGCAGGCCAAGGAAGGGTAGTAACAGTGCGGAGACAGTCTTGTGACACCCTTGCCGTATGAGGCCGAGCATTGTCTTGTTGAAAAATGGCTCCTGGGAGCCGTTGCATGAGTGGCAACACCTGTGGTTGCAGGATTTCATGAACATACGGTTGTGCTGTGTGTTCCACGGAACAATACTAGGGGTGACCGTGTATTGTAGGCAATGGCACCCCATACCATCACACCAGCTGTGGGAGCGATGTGTCGCTGTACAGCAAAGGCAGGATTGAAGCGTTCACCACGGGCTCTCCACACACGAACACGATTGTCATCACTGCCGAGATTGAATCTGGATTCGTCGCTAAAGACGACCTGGTTCCATTCCGCTGTAGTCCAGTTTCCTCGTGCGCGGCAAAACTCCAAACGGAGGCGTCGATGAGTGGGCGTCAAGGCAGCACACGTAACGCCGCGATACCAACTGTCCTTCAGCCAGGCGCCTTCGTATGGTTCGAGAAGACACAGAGGCCCCTAGTGAAGGTGCTACCTGTGCCTGGATGGCGGCCGATGAAGCAGTTGGCTTTACGCGTGCATTTCTTACGATGTGGCGGTCTTCTCGACGACTGGTCTGTCGAGGGCGTCCTGAGCCTGGTATTCGTGTACATGACATCTCTCGGGTCCACTGGTCCCAATACCTCCTCACAACACAATCAGAGCGGCCTAATTGACGAGCTACTCGCCTAGCTGACCACCCAACTTCCATCATCCCGACGATTCTCCCCCTCTCAAACTGCGACAACTGCTTATATTGTCTTCGAACACGGCGTAATTGCATGTCTATCTCAGCTCTTCCTTTGTAAATGATTCAGCACACTCAAACAAGCTTTGGTTACCTGTTTTATACTCCACAGAGTACGATGTTCAACGCCCTCTACCGGCTATACTTAATGCGCAATCACGCTGCATTTCTAATCATTTGCATATCTCCCCGACATGTACCTTCATTGCAAGTTTCGTTACGATCCCGCAATTATTTCTTGGTGCGCTAATTTTTGTGTCCATGAGTGTATTTGTTTTGAAAAATACTATAAAAATTTTAGAACTTGTTCATGTTCAAAATAAATTTTATAAAAATTTGCATTTTGGAGAAAATCAAGAATTATTTTCTTAAGAACTCATCGTCCTTTATTTAGCTGTCAAATATTTTTGAAATCCAACCTTGTTCAATACATTTCGTTCAAAAAATACCATAAAAATGAAAGAACTTGCTCGTGTTTGAAATATATCTTATTGAAATTTGTATTATGGGGATTTACATGAAGTAAGGAAACCTTTTTCTAAGACCTCATCGCCCTAAGGAAAAGTAACGTGAAAAAAGTAAAGTTTTCTTAACGGTAAACAAAACACAACGAAAAATAAATGGGAAATATAAAAGTTGGATAAACTATTCTGCTTAACTGCATTGAAAGTTGTTTAACCATAAATCTTTGATAAAGTTTAACGAAAAGAAATCATACAGGCTTATAATCTGAAAAACAACGAAAAATACTCCAAGAAGTATTTTCCGAGCCAAGTTTTTCTAAGCAGATGTAATATCTCATTAAAAGTAAACCCAAAGTTCTAACATTCAAAAGTTATGCCTCATTTATGATGAGGAAATAAATTCATATATAAGAGCATGTATTTTAATTATACCTTTTAAAGACCATAAAATTTATTTTATGCTCCACAATCAAGAACTGTATTTAAATTTTTCTTAGTTAGTCAAAACATTAAAAAGCCAAATTAAAATGTTTTCAAGAAACCTGAGAATTTCGTAGTTCTTAGATTTGATAATTTTACCCTGAGGTTTTAAATGATGTAGTCTTATAAATGATGATTATCACAGATAGTTTTTTCAACCGCTGTCGCTCTTTCTAACCTGATTGGTTAGCACATGTTAATGGGCACTTCAAGTGTCGTAGTCCGACTTCTGCCCTGGTGCTACCAAAATTTAAATCGAGCACCCAAAGGGGTGACATCTGGTGTACTCATACCCTTCTCCTACCCCTACAAACAACATGCTAGGATTTGTCATCATACATATTTTACACCTCCATATCCGGCCCAGACACGAATGTATTCAGTGGAGCATGTCAGATTCTATCCGAGCACACTCATTGGCGAATTCCGACACGCTAATCACTACGGTGTTCGGGCCCCATAGCCATTTACACCCAACTCTTTTTTTACACAGCAGATACGTTCCTCAGAAATCAGTGTAAAAATAAACCGCGTAAAAAAAGATACGTTTACTATAGTGAAGTGGGGGATACGTTCAATGTCATCCGAAAACCGTGTAAGATAATATAAAGAACTATATTTAGTTCGAAAAACCGTGTAAGAAAATAATGGAACTACAGTAAAAGTTCTGATATACATACATGCATTGATAATATTAATTTTTAATGAGCAATTTAGTTCAAATGCATAATTCATTGGTAAAATTAGTCACGAAAACAAAAAAAAATCTAGAAACTTCAAATTAAGAATGCTAGATTAATCTAAAACTAAGCTTAGAAAAATTCAAATAAATAAAAAAAAACAATACTTAGTAATTTTATTATTTATTAAAATGAATATTTTTAAACGAAATTTTGTTTAACTGAAAACATAATTTAATTCTAAATAACTGACAACTTCAAATTAGAAATAGAAATTAAAAAATAATATTTAGTAATTTTACTATTGATTAAAATGAATATTTTCAAACGAAATTTCGTTTAACCGAAAACATAATCTAATTCTAAATATTTGACATAAAAATGGCAACGCAATAGAAGTAACTTTACACTCGCCTCCACTTATAGTAAAAAAAATATTTGTCAGTATACAATTCTGCCAAAACACTAATCCTCTTTTGTTCATTAAAATGGCAGTGCTGCTAGTTTTTTTTATGCGTGGTAATAGATATTTGATATGTATATACATAAGTACTTACAATAAAATTATTTTGAAATCGCGTTCTACTTAACAAAGCGTGCAAAAAAGAGAGACATTTTTCTTAGACCGCGTAACCGCAAAGTAGTAAAAAAATGATGGGGGTATTCTTTTCAGCATTCATTCTAGAGTCATGAATTTTATGTAAAGGAACATTTTAGTTCTCTGCGGTAGAAGTGATAAGTCCATAACAGTGTAAATACAGGATCACTCCCATGTATTCTTTATCTTGAAGCGCTAAATGAGAATAAATCAGAAGGGATGTTTCCTTTACTTATGTCTTTATTATTAGTTATGTATTTAGTTTAATTATTACCTTTCTGCAAAAACTTATGTTAAAATTTGGTAACATTTAGCAAACATTTTAATAGGGAAAAAGCTTGTTTTTTGAAAATTTTTGCTTGCGAATAGTTTATTCAAAAATGTGAGTTTCTATAGTTGAATTGTGTAAAATGCAATTTCCTATATTTTGGGCTAGGTTTCTATTTTTTCATAACGGTATATTATGTATACTAAATGAACTGATGCTCGGTTACTAAATTATCTATCTATTTTACAGTGATACTAAATTATCTATGTGTTTTTTATCTATGTATTTACTAAATTATCTATGTATTTAAGTTTTACTTTCAGCCGTATCATATCTGAAAAAAATCGTGTAGTCTGCCTTTCACGATATGAAAGGCGTCCTCACAGCTCTATCATCGTATTCTGGATCATTTCTTTGATGTTCAGGCCCAAGAATAACCATCGTGTCGTAATGGAGCATCAATTTTTGACACTCTGATACGATACAATAAATCGTCTACATTAGCCTAATAATATACTTCTGTTTATTTCAATTTAAACTACTCTTTTACTGAATTTTATTATATTTTAATTGTCATAGATTATAGATAAATTTTCATAATTTTATAATTTATAGTTCATAAAATGTGTCAGACGTACTTTAATGAAAATTTGATAGTGTTATGCAAAAGTGAACCAACTCTCAAAAGTAACCTACTCTCAAAAGTTACCAACTGTCAAAAATACCTCCATGACTACGCCGGATATGGGCACGATAAATCCGTAGATCCGAAGGTCCCTCTATGAGGTCAGAGAGGATGGGAGAGGGTACGATGCACCAGATGTCGCCCCTGGGGGGGGGGTGCTGGGTCAAAATTGAAGTGACAACTTGCTGAGACAGACTCCGAACCTAGTGGGGCTATATTAACCGAAGCCGTACATCTCAGGCGGTAGCGTACCCTACGTGTTTGGCTATATGGGAGGATTACTATTCTAAGCTAATTTATATTGTTTTAAAAACTAGAGAGCCAACCATCAGTAACTGAAATTTTTAATATAAATTTTTATTAAAATTCAATTTTCTCAGTTTTGGTGTAGTGCGGGTTGGTACCTTCTTGAATAACACTGTTTAAATATGACTCAAAATTTAATACCTGTGCTGTTAAATATTAAATGCCTCGACACTCTAATAACTGTTTTTTGATTGATTGGTATTTCCAGTATATCATTACTTTAAATATGCCAGAATGTACATTAGAGCTGTGGAACCTTCTACCATGCAATTTTTATTACCTCATTTATCACCAAATTTATGCTACTTGACCGGAATTATTTATTTTACCGAAGCGGCGTAAATAAGATGCATGTCAATATTTACTCTGGATAACGATAACGATAATGAAAACTCCCAAGAGCATGTAGTACTCAACTACTGGAAACAACAAATGTCTGAGGATTAGATGGCGAGCTCTGTAAGCGAGGCAAAATATGATTTATTATGCTTGATTTTCAACACATTCTTTGTATAAGAATCATTTAGATTGGATAAAAGGGGCTTGTTTTCGTCAGATTTCTATCTTTTGTTTATTTGTTTTTTTACTATTTTTCATTTTGTTGACAATTTTTTTTTGCCAAATATTGCCTCTGAGCAATATTTGACAACCCTTCTTAAAAAATGATAGATCAATATTTGTCTTAACGGACTTTATGATACAATTACACCCCAGTTTGCAGAACTAAACTCTGAGCCTAAAACAAAATACATCAGAGATATCTCCATTTAAAGTGCCGTTTTAAAGATTTTTTGAACATTTTCGATTTCTAAGTAATAATTTGTGGTTAAAAAAGAGTTTACATATTTACATTTTCAGGGAACTTTTTACGTACCCTAAGGCGTAAATGTTATAAAATGCGATAAATATCAATATTTTTACTGCAAGCGTTTTTGGTAAACACAAAATTTTGCATATTTTTCCAGAAAAATTTCAAGGATTATAAATGAGATGCCTAAAGAACTGTTATACGAAGTTTTTTAACTATTGAACTATTTTAAACCATTAAGCATAAATAAAAATTTCTTCTTTTAAAAAAGTGGGTACAAAAAATTTTCGTGTTCTATTATATAAAAAAAAGAGAGAATATAATATTTTCCGACATCTCCAGAATAATTCAGTGGGTAAAACACCGCTCTCAAGGGTTCAAATTCGATCCCGGCTACACATCATATATTACATTGGCACCGTTCTCTAAGAAAGTGGAATACTTGATAACTATATGACAACACTAGCTGAATACCTGGGCTTAGCTACGGAGTACATTCAAATTAAATACAACGGTCAATGTATGCAACTAATGCCCCCCCCCCAAAAAAAAAGAAATATTTATAAAAAAATCGTAACGGATATTTTTATAGACAAAATAATGTAGAAGAAAATATTAAAATTAAATACAACTGTCAATGTATGCAATTAATTTGTATGTTTAATATCCAAAAAACCTACTAATTTGAATTAAGTTCTTAAAAAACTTCCATATCAACTAGTCTAGTGGTTATATTTTATCTTTTACTGTATTTTAATGTTTTTTTTGTCAATTTATTTCATTGTTATGCACGTGATGCAAAACTAATTCAAAGTATCACAAAAAGAAAAGAAATCACGTGATCAGCACTTAATAAATTAAATTCTAAAAATTAACATTTAAAAATTCGCCAAATATCAGAAAATAGAGGTAAAGATTTGAAAAGATTTCTTTTTAAAGGAATTTTTATGATCTTTCTCGTGATATAACCTTTATAACCGTGTGATTATTATTTTAAATGCAAACTTAAAGCAAAAACAACTTAAAAATATAATTAAAAAAATATAAGAAGAATGTTTCAAAAATTTTTCATAGTGCACCTCTACAATATAAGAAAAATTGAAAATTTCGGCCATTTTGGCCCATCGGTTTGGTCTGTGCGTTACCTGTCAGTCAGGTACGGAACTGTTTTATATACTTCATAGATTTCATCATGAAGGGAAATTCAGTAGGGTTGAATTAAACAGTTATTTGTTAAATTTTTATCTCAGTATAAAGAAAAAGAAAATCATTTTTCATAGTAGATTTTGCTTCAGGGAAAATATCATTTTATTTTTCTAATCTCATTCAAATATCTCAGAAAACTCTAGGCACGAAAGTAGAACAAATAAATGCTGTAGGAAACTTCAAAGGAATACTTGACCAGTAACTTAAATACTTCCGTTTTAAGATACCATATCAAGAAGAATCGCGTTCCGAGATTGATATTTGCATTTTTACATTTTACGGGAAAACTTTAAGGTTCAACTGTCATAAAATATGCATGATATCGCTATGTTTACTGCACGAGCGCTTTTGGTAAACAACCAATATTGCATACTTTTTCACAAAACATTTGAGGGATTGAAAACGGCATTATATCCAAATAAATTTTTATATCAAGTCTATATGCTTTTCTAAGAACTGTACTATTTTAAACCATTAAGAATATATGAAACTCTCTTTTGTTGAAAAAATGGGTACAACATATTTTCATATTAGTTTTGTGAAATATCATTGAAAATATTACTGCTTCATAACCCCAGAATAACTTAGTGGGTAGATTGCCGAGGTCTAGGTACGATGGTTGAAATTTCGTCAAATTTCGCCAGAGATCATTAG
The DNA here is from genome assembly GCA_907164885.2 of Dolomedes plantarius. Taxonomy (NCBI): domain Eukaryota; kingdom Metazoa; phylum Arthropoda; class Arachnida; order Araneae; family Dolomedidae; genus Dolomedes; species Dolomedes plantarius. Next base: position 182,581,201 of record OU015490.1, read on the forward strand.
ATCGGGAACTGGCTCAGGTATACGACAATTATATGACAATTATATGACAATATTTCCTCATATACAGAAATTCAGTAACTCTGAATTATATAGATACATATTTATAAAACTTTTATCTCGTTATAAAGCAAGAGAAAATCATTTTTCGTAATAGATTTTGCTTCAGGGAAAACTTTTCTTTATAATTTCTAGTCTAATTCAAATATCACGTAAACGGTAGAGAAAGAATATAGAACAGAAAAAATTATGTAGTAAACTTCAAAATAATGCTTGACAAGTAACTCTAAATGCTTTCTTTTAACGATGTAACATTAAGAAAAATTGCTTTCCGAGATAGATAATGTACAGATGTAGGATATTGATTTACAAAAAGTCATAAGATTGTCGTATCCGGCAAAATAATTATAGTAGAAAGAGATTTGTGTAAGTTGTGTTATGAGCTTTTAAAAGTGTTAGAGAGTAAGTAATTTATTCCAAACAATTGAAAATGTTTTATTTTTTATTTTATGCATGGAACTGCTATAAATCGCATAATTTTGAGCATGTGATTGTTGTATTTCGCATAACGTAATACGGTTGTTGTACCAGACAAAGTAATTATCGTAAAAAACATGTTTGTGTTGGTTGTGTTATATGATTTAAAATTGTTAGAGAGTGTGTTAAGCCGAAGAAAAAAGAATTTTTCTTTTAAACTTCATGCACGAAACCTCTTAAAAGTGTTAGAGAGTGATTTAATCCAAACAATTTAAAATATGTTTCATTTTTTTATTTAATGCATGGAACCGCTTTAAACTGCATAATTGTCGACATAACATTGTTGTATCTGGCATAACAGTATAAGGTTGTTGAATAAGGCATTGTCATTTTCATATAAACAGGATTGTGCTGGTTACGTTGTATGAATTTAAAAGTGTTCAGAGTAAAACACTCTGCAACACTTTTAAGCTTTTTTAAGCAGAGATATTTAAAAAATTTTTTTGGCATGGAACTGCTATAAATCATATAGTTATGAGCATGAGACTGTTGTATTTGGTATAAAGGAATACGATTGTTGTATTTGACAAAGTAATTATCGTAAAACCATGTTTGTGTTGATTGTGTTAAATGAGGTTAAATGTGTGTAAAGATGTTAGCAGTGTTATATGATGTTAAAAGTATATGATGTTAAAGTGTTAGAGATTGTTTTAAGCCGAAAAAATAATTTTCTTTTAAATTTCATGCACGGAACCGATTTAACACTAAAAAGACGACTGCAATTATTTTGACGGTTTCGGACATACTATTGAGCGCTATGTCTGTATTATGTCCTCAGGCTTCTGAAATTTTATGACCTTTTGTAATTTTACGTGAAATCTGCACAAACCTTTACAAAATAATATTCGATAGTAAAGAGGGGGAGAAAATGTGTTACATACCTACTAAGACTGACAGTCGCCAATTGTAATACAGAAAACAGAAATCTTTAAAATAATACCAGGAAAATGTTAGTTACTTTTCGTCTCTTCCCCCTTTTGCAAATAACAGAAATATTGGATTTTTGGAAATATTGGTGTTGAAAAATAAGTACTGTACAAACAATGTATATATGTTTACGGATAAACCCTACCAGGTTGTCAGCTGGGCATACCTCCATAAAAATGTATCTAAATGTATACAAATTTATTATATATCGGTATAAAATAGTTCAAAATTTAAAGTATTTAAACATTTTTTAAAACATTATATATTTTAAATTCTTGATTTTATTTTTAACCTTCAAAATGACGGCGTTCAGTCTTCTTAGTAAAATAAAATTCCTGTCTTTCTAGAGGTAAATCACATATTGTTGACATAAGATTGCTGTATCTGGCATAACGGAATAAGTTTGTTATACCTCGCAAAGGAATTTTCGTAGAAACTGGATTCTGCTTGTTGTGTTAAATGATTTTAAAAGTACTAGAAAGTGTTTTAAGCCAAGAATTTTTTTTTTAAATTCTATGCACGGAAGAGCATTAAATTGAAAAACTGGCGGCATAAGTTTGTTGTATTTGGCATAGAAATTATTTTAGAAACAGGTTTGTTAGAATTGTGTAAGAGTTGGAGAATATTTTAAGTCGAGAAAATGAAGACGTGTTTATTTTTCAGTTTTATATACTGAACGGCTTTATATCGAAAAACAGTCCACTGGGTCTAATGGATAGCTATATTTTTTTTTAAATTTGCTAGTTCGTAAAAAGGATTACTTTTCCAAGGTTCTATTTTTTACAGTCATACGTTTAAGTTAGACGATAATGCAGTCATTCTTTCTTCATATAAATATCCTAAAAATTCGGAAAATTTCAGACGCATGATTTATTTCTATTTCTTATTGAAGAGATAATTTTATCATCCTTTTATGCAGTGATATTCGTCATGCTACATTTCATCGGCATTAGAGTAAATCACAATTAAAAAAAATTAAATCCTTGTAAGGAGTTTCCACATTATTTCGTGAAAATATAAATTTATTCGCTACTTAATTTTCTAAATCTATTTGGAAAATCCAAAGCTGCAAAAATATTTTCTTTCTTAACACATAATCAAATTCTATTTCTGTAAGCTAATAGGGTCATTAATTACCTAAATTTAGAATTAAGCGTAAAATGTCAAGCTTATTACGGGGCGATAAATTAAAATCAAATGGTGTTTTAAACAAAGTTTTCAAATCACAAGAAATTAGAGTATTCCTGATAGATTTTCATAGAGAAAACCTGCCTGTCTCTTTTTTGTTTTTACCAAGTCAAATCTATAAGAATTTTAACTCGTTTCTTTTTGTGAGTAGGTTTTGCTTAAATATTCATGAAACAATGTCTCTTACAAGACAATTAGGGAACAGCAGAATAACGAAAACCAATTAACAGAAACGGTAACGCCATTCTTAAGTTAGCTCTGGGAATGTATTTTTAGAATATTATTAAAAATTTTACGGAAAAAATGTTGCATATATAACAAACATTATAAACTTTAACAAACTAGAAGTATAGTTTCCATAATTTTGCTATGCGCTAACTTGTTATTTCCTTCAAGATGTTTCTGAAGTTTCACAGGATTAAAATCTAAACTCTTATAAGGGCATCTTTTAAACTTTTGTATTAAATTTACGTACTAAAAAAGAAGCTATAAATTTAAGATAAATTATAGTGACGGCCGTAAGAAGGATAAAGGGCTTCTTTCTTCCTTGAATTCTAATTTCCACGATTTTTTCTTCACCTGTTCAGATGGTAGTTATTTTGAATATTTTCCCTTGTATCATAAAATTGAAACATGTATTGCGTTTTCAAAAACCCTGTTAAAAAAAAAAAAAAAAACATAAAATTTTCTCCTTACTGAGCATTAAAGTATATTTCGTCTAAATAACAGTATTAGTATAATTTAACAATTTTATTAAAATTCTTCTTTCAGTTTTAAGATAGATTTCAATAGTCTAAAAATAAGAAATATAAAAAACTTATTGTTACATGTAATAAAATCTGAAAGTTAAAAAAAAAAAATTGTTAGATTGTTGGATTTTTTTTCAATTAATGACCTAACATTTATTTTCCTATCTAAAAGTTAGAACATGGTTCTTTGAATCTATATATTTAAGTTGCTAAGTTAACTTTTTGGGCAGTCCGTGAGAGAAAACTACTGCATCAATTTACTTCATTTTGATCTTAAACGAAAGATTGTAATCTGTAGATTTGTCAAATTTGGTTTTTGTAACCGCAATTTCTATTAATGAGCGTTAATTTACCATTAAAAAATGATTTCTGCGCATGCTCAGTGGCATGTTTAAATCTGGCTTTAAAAACTCACTGTTTCTGCTCATGTTCAGTGACATATTTTAATGATAAACGCTTATTCCGAGGAGTCTCTCTAGATCACTTTCTGCCATTTTTATTTTCTGATAATTATGTTTGTGAAATATAAGATTAAACCTGATGGAAATTGTTTATTTTGCGCTCTTTAATTACCGAAAATTTACAGTTAAAAAAATTGCTTTCTGAGGATGCTCAGTGACATTTTTAAATCTGGCTTTAGATAGTCACTAAACACGAGGCCGCTTAAACACATTAATTTGTTTCTGCGCGTTATCATGGTTTTCAACATGTGGCAATGATATGTTGAGTATAATTTGTGTATTAGTACATTTATTTACTATCTAAGCGTCATGTTTTGACGGGTACAAACTAGTATACATTAAATTGTTGTTGTTTTTACAAATGAGATGTGGCTAATGTTTCACTCACGGCTTTTGGACACCACAAGGGTCAGAGACTGACTATTTGCCCCATGTCCCCTTAATTTTCCCTGGGTACCCTCTGTGACCCTTCTGTTGGTTCATACCTTTCTCACTCTCCTATAAACCTCACGTTGGGAACTTACAGGTCTAAAAATTTAATGTGCGCATAGCCGACTACCACACGATTTGAGTTAGTGATGCTTGTCGGGATTCAAATCGAGCGGACCCGGTGCCCCGTTCCGACACGCGTGCCACTTGGATGTTGTTCAGCAATTTTCAATCAAGGTATTGCAAGTAGTGTCTTAGGTTTTTTCGCTTGGTGTCACACAATATGCACAAGACGAGAGTTCAACTTGATACATAAATATTTATTCATTCAGCTCGAATATTGAACTCAACTCAAAAAGTATTTACATGTACATCCAGCCTTTTGAAGGGAACTTCACATACTAGAAACTTGCAACTTAAACTGACGATCATCGTCTCTAAAACAGGCAAGAGGAACCAGAAGAAGCCACAATATCCGGAGCTTCCATGTTTTTATTAACTCGCTTTCTTGTTTGTTTGTGTGTGTGTGTGTTGTTTGTCCGGTACAAATCTTGCAATCGATTTTTAACTAACTTCCCGACTAGCTAGACATTTGAAACTTTTAGAATAGCTCAGAAAACGATTACAATGCATTAATTTAATACTTATAGCCGTCTTTAAGCAGCATTGAATTCTTTTTCAGTTAATTTTGTTTTGTAGACTGGTGCAGCCATCTATGGTGCAGGACGAAAAGTTAAATGCAAGTTAACTTCCAATTAACTGCATTTTCTTTCAAGTTGATGGGATAATTCATCAAAAAATTTTTTAAAGTATTTATTAATACATACAATTGTCTAATTTATATGATTCAACAGAAAATTTAAAAACAGGGTATATAAAAAGTTCTTTATATGATTTAATTATTTATATACTTATGTATACGGGATATTTGATACTGTGATTATCGTATACGGGAAATTTGAATACAGTGTATAGTTAAAAAGGGGAGAATGCATTCCGACCGAAGCAGAAAGTGAAAGACCGGTTCGGGACGATGTCGGTTCCGAACGTACCACGTCATAACTTTTTGGGCACAATTCAAGTTGTAGCCAGACTTCCAACAGATGTCCCGGGTGCAAAACAAAAATTGATTACAAAAGTTGAAATGTTGGGCAATTGATTGTAAGGGACATGACAACGCAAAGATTAAATCGAAACAAATATAGAAATTGGGCGCAAAAAATTGTCGTTTTTATTTGCCTATGCGGGGCACTTGTCAATGAAGATATTTGCACTTAAAACGCGAGAATCGTTGGTTTCTTTCAATGGCTGTCGTTTAGGTGAAGCACCAACACCCCTGGTTCCATCCCATTTTTCACCGAGTACCCCCAGGGGGGACGTCTGGAGGGCTCGCTACCTTCTCCCACCCACTGACTTCAAAGGAGGACATTCAACGTGCTCATATCCGGCCTGGATACGAAGATATTTAATGGAGTTCGTTGGGATTCGAACTGAATAATTTTAATTTAACTATGCCAAATCTCCCATTTCACTTTTTTTAGCTCCCCCATGAGACTTTATAATTATCTCAGAACGAATTTTTATTAAAATTAAAAGTTATTCGTACTTAAGGACGTTCTATCTTATATTTGCTTAGTAATTCTTAAAATCTTAAAATTCTGAATAGGGCATATTCATTTATCTTGTAATTTTTTCACCAGGTTTCTGGTAACCCTGTGGTAAAGCATGCTAGCTCTCGATGCTGAGGGTGCTCGGATCGAATCCCGGCTTCGCGCCACTAAAATACCTCCGATTCTGTCGTCTCTTCATAGGGGTAATGCAGGTTCTCCTATATGGTGCCTCCGTAATAAAATGGCCAGCAAACTGCGGTGAATTATAAGCGAATGTCTACACGACAAGTGCCTCCACCTTAAAACGTATTTAACTTGTACAATTTATTTTTTTCATTTTATATTATTAATTTTAATTCTACTTATTTTTTAAGAATTTATTAATTTTCCTTTTTTTCATTTAAATTATTAATTTTATCTTTTCTTCATTACTTTTTTTTTTTAATTTCTTATTTTAAAATTTTTTCCGAACTTTAAATTTTACATGCTGAGCACTTGTAACTTGATTAACAAACTACCTTGCAACAGGAGATAAAGTCGAAAGACCAAGGAACTACTTTCAAAACTTCAACTAAGTCGAACTGAATAATAACCCGTACCACTAGGCTGCTTCACCTGGTGAAAACTACACTGAAGTGCCACTGAATTAGGGATACCTACCTAGTAACGAGTTGGGCCTCCTCTGGCCTTGATAACGACTGCCACACGATGAGGCATAGATTCAACAAGTTTCTGGAAACGTTCCACGGGAATGGCTTGCCAAATATTGGCTAAAGCTGTCCATAATTCAGTAAGGTTCTTTGGTACTGTGTGATGGCCTTTCACGCCTTGTTCCAAAACATCCCAAAGATGCTCAATAGGATTTAAGTCTGGGCTTCTAGGTGGCCAATTCATGACAGAGAAGTCAGAGGAATGCTCATCCAACCAGCCAGTATCCAACCGGGACTTGTGAGAGGTACAGTTGTCTTGCTGGAAAACTCCATTACCGTGCGGATAACAGAACAGCATAAACGGATGGAGATGATCACCCAGCAACTCTACGTACCGAATTGCATTGAGGGAGGTTGGTATACGCACCATAGATCCCAAGCTGTGCCACGAAAAAACACCCCAGACCATGATTGAGCCACCATGCCCTTGTACAGTTCCAGCCAGGCATGCAGGATCCATAGCTTCATGAGCCTGACGCCATATTCTCAGCCCCCCATCAGCGTGAAGTAGTCGGAATCGAGACTCATCACTCCATGCTACTCGTTCCAGTCCTCTACACTCCAGTCTCTGTGCTCTCTTGCCCAGGCAAGACGTGCAGCCCGACGGCGAGTATAGAGCAATGGCACTCTCGTAGGTCGACGGCTCCCGAAACCCATACGGTGAAGCGAGCGTTGCACAGTCCGTTCACTGACTGTACGACTGGCACCGTCATTAAACTGGGTGGTAATTTGAGCTAATGTTTGGCTTCGCTGGCTACGTACAATACGCCTGAGCCGTCTCTCACCACGCACTGTCAAGGCTAATTGTCCTTTGCAGTTTGCCCGATTGCTAGTTTTTTTCCACCATCCATGTATTCTTGGTATACTCTGGACACTGTCGACCTAGAAAATCCTAGCTGTCTGACGATTTCGGAAATTGAATGGCCCATGCGTCGCGCACCTACGATTTGTCCGCAATTGAAGGTGTCTAAATCAGGCAGTTTACCCATACTGGCAATTCCAACAACTAATTCAGGCCAACCACAGTACGCGCTATATATGCAGTTACCACAGCGCCTTCACTTGCGCATACATGATGCGCAGCGCTACACAATTAGCATAGGCTTTGCTATCCCTAATTCAGTGGCACTTCAGTGAAAATATCGGGTATTTGAGTGACAACCTAGACCGGAAATCCTGATGGATTCATTGTAACCCAATATTTGGACACTGGAGGTGCAAATTCATGGCTTTTAAGGACTATTATTTCAAAGTAAACGGAAAACAATTTAATTTTCCAATCAAACCATGGCAAAATCAGCGCATGTTCCACAGTGCACAAATAGAGTAGAAAATAGTTGGTCCTATATATATATATATATATATATATGTCAAAATATAAGTGAGAGGCACGATGGGGCTTTAAAATATTAAGAAATTAACGATCATTTTTAACACAGCGCGTGTATTCGGAAGGAAAATATTCCTTTTAGCAGCGAAAGTCTAGTCGAAAAAGCGAGCGATTCTAGCGAAAGGGCTTATTTTTAGAATAGTACAGGTTTTTGGCGCGGAGAGAAAGTGAACGTCAGCGGAAATTGAATTCTAGATGATCGAAGAGAGGCGTCTGCACATGCGCTGGACGGCATAAACTCTAGAGAGAGTAGATTTTAGCGGCAGATTTTTCGGGATTCTCGTTGACTGCGGAAGCTCGCGGGTACGTGCCGAGAAAATTACCAAAATGGCTACGTCAAATAGATTACCCTGGAGCGTGGTTATTTCAAGAAACGCAATAAATAAGGATTAAAGGTTATTGACTATCTCGTGAATCATTGCCTGCCACTCGGTCACAAATTAAAGGACACTATGACTGCAAGAAAAATATTTAAACTCGGGTGAGAACACATGCCTGTCATATATATATATATATATATATATATATATATATATATATATATATATATATATATATATATATATATATATATATATATATATATATATATATATATATATATATATATATATATATATACAGGGTTATTTTGCTTAAACTGACACTATTCAGAGCTACCTGTAGCGCGATCTATCAGCCAGAATTCCAACAAAATTGATAGAGGGACTAAGGACGACATGGGAAGACGTTACCACGAGGAAAAAAATTAGTTCCAAAAGTCGCCGATAGGGGAATTTATGCCGCTGTTGTTGTCATCGCACCCGAGATTTTCCATAAAACCCAAGTAAAACATCAAAATGCAAATTCGTGACTGCGTAGTCGACAGCAGCCTCAGTATTCTGAATGCTAAAATGCGCCATCACTTTAAAGAAAAAAAGGATCATCAATCACTTTTTTCCACTTGCATGGCTATCTCGCTCCCCGGGCGTGACTTTATTCTGTGAGGTTATTTAAAGTCCAAGGTGTGTCTTGGTGGAGTGTTAAACTTGGCGGTCCTATAGAACAACATATCTCGGACTGGGATGAACATTCCTGGTGACATGTTACGCTCGGCCTTTGAGAATGTTGTGTTCAGGATGCAATGTGTCGTCCACGAGGATGGTGGTCCCACTGAAGTAGGTAGAAGTGAATTTGCTGCATAAAGCGGTGTTGCAGTGAATTTTTTTCGCTATTCAATAGTCTTCTTATTACAACTTTTTCGGTATTCACCCCTTATCTTAATAGCCCGAAATGGTGACTACGTGGTCAGAAATTTGCATTTTGATGTTTTACTTACGCCTTCTTCAAATTCCCGGGTGCGTCGACAACAGCAGTGCCATATCATCGCCTATCGGAGAATTTTGGACCTTTTTTTTCCACGGATTCCTACTTCTCATGTCATCATTAGTCTCTATACCAACTTTGGTGCCATTTCGGTTGTTAGATCCAGCTACAGGTGGCTCTGAATAGTGTCAGTTAAAAAAAATAACCCTGTATATATATATATATATATATATATACATTCATTGTTGTGCCCGTATTCTTGGGATTCATGCTATTCCACACCGTAAAGAAAAGATAAAGTGTAGATACGTCCAAGGACCTTCAGTACAGCCTATGCGAAGGATAAGTAGCAAAACTATTCATTTAACCAAAGCTGCTAAATCACAGTCTATAAACGTGTATAAAATATTATAAATCGACGTTATATGAACGATTGGGGTATTAAAAGTATTTTTAGTATATAAATCAAGAATAATAATTTTTAATTTGTCGTTATTTTCTTTGCAAATTGAGAAATATTATTCTCTTATCATGTATTAATCAAGAAATGCCTATTATAATTTATGGCATAAACCCTGGTTCTAAATTCCTTAACTATCAAAATAAAATCTTTAAGTTTCTACAAGTAAATAACAATTTAACAATGTATTAATAATTTATAACAATTTACTATTCTCGTACATTATTCCTGGGACAATTTGATTCCCAATTCTTTACTTTCTAAATGTGTTGGCGTATTTGTTTAAAAGGATCATTAAATTGTTATTTACTTGCAAAAACTTAAAGATTTTATTTTGATGTTTAAGGAATTCAGAATCTCTGCTTATGCCATAAATTATAAAATACATATCTTGATTACTACATGATAAGAGAAAAATATTTCTCAATTAACTATTTTTTTGTATATACACGAACAAATTTCTAATGAAACGTTTGGTTAAAAGTCGAATACAAAGCAAAGCTAAATCCCAGATTAGTCTGATTAGTAAATAGTTAGTGTAGGAGTATTTGAAATAATTTTTTTTAATATTTTTTGCTGAATGGTGCTTGATAAAGACGAGGTTCGCTATTTCTTCTATTTTAGTTGCTGTTTGAAAAATACACAACTAAAAAAATGCCCTTCAAATAATTAATTTTAAAAAATCAAATCCTTTTTTCTCTCTCAAAAAAAGCATGAAAAGTACGATTTTAATACTAAACTATTAAACTATTTCCAAATCAAACTTTTTCATCTGATCTCTTTCGACGTTAAGCAGATTTTTTTTCTGAGGTATAGTGTTTTTTTTAATGTTAAAATTACTTTTTTCCCAAATCGGGCACAAAATAAGTGAAATTTACAAATTCAGATATTTTTATTCTTACGCGTTCTTAGTTTGTGATTTTTTTTCGAAAACACATTCTTTCTTTTGTTCTAAAGATTTTTACCTTTGTTTAGGTTCTAAAATCTTTTTTTGTGATTTATTAAATGCACATGGTAATCCTATTATTCTTTTTGGGAAGACTTTGGATCCCACTTAAAAAAAACTTCTGCTTTAGAAAGTTTTTGAATTTTCCCTTGATTTGGCATAAATAATGTACGTCAATATGTGATTTTATTTGAATGAAACAAGGAATGTTTAAAATACCGTGAATTAAGCTTTTAAAAAATTACTTTTAATTAGTTCAGTAAATGGGTTGTTATTTTAACTTTCAAAGGAATATAATTGAAAATAAATTGAACAGAGTTTTATGCGTTTCGGTTGAGTGAACACTTTTCATTTTAATTACCTGATATTTTTTGTGGTTTTTATCAGTTAAATTTTAGTTTCTGTTAATTCTGTCAGTTACTCCAACCAGAATAATGTCCAATTCCATAGTTTTCGCCTCTCTGGACAAGTCATTGAAATTCATAGCAAATATATAGTTTTATATGAATAAAACAAGAAGTGTTTAAAATACCATGAATTAGATTTAAAAAATATTATTAAATTAGTATGATTTATCGGCTGTTATTTTAACTTTAAAGAATACAATACAAGATCATAAATTGAATAGAATTTTATACACTTTGGTTGAGTGAATACATCTAATTTTAATTATTTCATTGTTTTAATTTTTTTTTATCTCTGTAAAATTTTACTCTCTGTTAATTCTGATGGGAATTTTGTCAGTTATTCCCATCAAAAGAAAGTCTAATTTCATAGTTTTCCCTTCTTTGGGCAAGTCATTGAAATTCATGGCTGTGCAATTTATGAAATGTCCTTTTGGCTTCATTTTCAGAACCATGAAACGACGCTGCTAGAGATATAGTAAAATGGAAAAAGGTGAAAGGAGAAAAATGTGTTATAGTTCAATGTAGCGTTGAAACGATCATTCGTTTTCACTGCGAATCGTTCAAGATTGCTGAGATAAATTTTGAGCTTACTAAGTGGCAAGGTATCGTTAAGTAGTTTGGACAGAAACCCCCATGGTTACTACTTTAAAAAGGTGATAAAACACCAGGCAATCAAGATCTTGTTTCTAAACCAGACTATCGTCGTGAATGAACTAATAGATAGTGTTCTAGGTAAGTAATTTATTTGAAAAAGGCGTTTTTCAAATAATATACTTAGAACATGAACTAAGTTACAAGAAAATGCTTTAAGTTCTCATAATTTTTCCTAAAACTTCTACTTTCCAGCAGAGACTTAAACTAGACATAAATAATTTATGTCACTATAATGTTTTCTATTAATAAAAAGACAAATGTTTAAAATATCACGAATTAAGGTTTTTAAAAAATATTATTAAATTAGTTTGGTTTATAGGCTGTTATTTTAACTTTAAAGAATATTATAGAAGATCATAAATTTAATACATTTTTATTCACTTTGGTTGAATGAATACATTTAATTTTAATTACTTCATTGTTTTCTGTTTTTGTTTATCTCTGTAAAATTTTACTCTCTGTTAATTCTGATGGGAATTTTGTCAATTATTCCCATCTGAATAATGTCTAATTTCATAGATTTTGGTTCTTTGGACAAGTCATTGAAATTCATGGCCGTGCAATCTATGGAATGTCCTTTTTGGCTTCATTTTCAGAAGCATAAAACCACACCGATAGAGATATATTGTATTGAAGAGAGATCGAAGGGGGAAATGTGTTAAAGTTCTATAGTGCAGCTGAGCGTTGAAATAATCATCTGTTTACCCGCGAATCATTGAAGAGTGCTGAGTTATATTTTGAGTTAGCCAACTGGCAGGTTATCCCTTAAGTATTTTGGCCAGACACCATCATGATTGCTTCTTCATGAAGGTGGTAAAACTCAAGGCAATAAAGATTTTGTTTCTAAGTTGGGCTAGAGTTGGGAATGAATAAATAGTTCATTTTCTAGGTAAGTAGTTTGTCTAATAACGCTTTTTTCAAATAATTTTCCTAGAACATGAACTAAGTAACAAGAAAATCTGCTTTATATGCTCATAATATTTCCCAAAAGTTCTGCTTTCCAGAAAAGACTTAAACCCAGCATAAATAATTTGTGTCAATATATAGATTTTTGTGAATAAATTGTTTAAAATACCATGAATTAAGGATTTCAAAAATAGTTATTAATTAGTTTAGTAAATCGGCTGTTATTTTAACATTAGAAGAATATAATAAAAGATCATAAATTGAATAGAGTTTTATACACTTTGGTTGAGTGAATACATGTAATTTTAATTATTTCATTCTTTTCAGTTTTTTTTATCTCTGTTAATTCTTATGGGAATTTTGTCAATTATTTCCCATCTGATTAATGTCTAATTTCATAGTTTTCGCTTCTTTGGACAAGTCATTGAAATTCATAGCTGTGCAATTTATGGAATGTCCTTTTGGCTTCATTTTCAGAAGCATAAAACAAAGCCGCTAGAGATTGGAAAAGGGTGAAATGGGAAAATTTTGTTATAGTTCAATGGAGCGTTGAAACGATCATTCGTTTACACTACGAATCGTTCAAGATTACTGAGTTAAATTTTGAGCTAGCTAACTAACAAGGTATCCGTTAAGTAGTTTGGACAGAAACCCCCATGATTACTACTTGAAAAAGATGGTAAAACTCCAGGCAATCAAGATCTTGTTTCTAAATCGGACTATCGTTGTGAATGAATTAATAGTTCGTGTTCTTGGTAAGTAATTTATTTAAAAACGCGTTTTTTACATAATATACCTAGAGCATGAACTGAGTAACAACAAAATCTGCTTTAAATTCTCATAATATTTCCTAAAGCTTCTACTTTCCATGAAAGACTTAAACTTGGCATAAATAATTTAAGTCACTATAATGTTTTATATTAATAAAACAACAAATGTTTAAAATACCACGAATTATGGTTTTAAAAAATAAATTTTAATTAGTTTAGTCAATGGTCTGTTATTTTAACTTTCAGAAGAATATAATAGACGATCATAAATTGAATAGAATTTTGTACGCTTTGGTTGAGGGAATATATTTCATTTTAATTACCTCATTGTTTCTTTTTACTCTGCCAAGTTTTACTCTTTGTTAATTTTAATAGGAATTCTGTCAGTTATTCACATCTGAATGATGTCTAATTTCAATATTGTCATGAAATTAGACATTAACCATGATTACTACTTTAAGAAGGTTGTAAAATTCCCATCAATCAAGATCTTGTTTCTAAGTTGGACTAGAGTTGTGAACGAATTATTTATTTATGATCTAGGTAAACTGATCTATTTTATAAAGCCTTTTCAAGTCTGCTTTATATGCTCATAATATTTCCCAAATATTCTACTGTTCAGTAAATAATTAAATTAATAGAATTGTTAATGCTGTATGCAGAAGATACATTTATTTTTAAATTTAGGTTACTTTTCTCGTAGGAGCTTTAAAATTATTTGCTCACATATCTTTGAAAATAGACAGTGTAACAACATATTAATATTAAAAAAAAACTTTTAATTCGGCAAAGATATTCGCTCTCGTTTTAAGTGAACATCATTCTTTTATTAGAAAAATAACTAAGCGTTTGAGCTTGAATCGAGAATAAACTCACATGTGCGAAATACATTCATTTCAGAATATTTATAATTAACTATTCTCCTTCATAATTGCTTCATTCATGCGAACCGTGACTCTTCATTTAAGCTGAGTAAAACAGGGTTTTGTCAGGAATTTTAAGAGAAGTGTTTGTGACTATAGAATTGCACTATATTTGTGCCAATAAATCATGCTCAGTGTAGCAAAAGACCTCTGGAAAATTTGAAGGATTATAAAAGATAATTTAAACGATATAAAGACTTTAATTAAGGGTATTTTCCCTTATGTTTTAATGTAAAAATGAATATACAAAGCATATTATATTCATTTTCTATGTATGATCTTTTTCGGGTAAGATTATGTATTAGAAGTTTTAATCTTCAAGGAATTTAAGGAAATCCTTTTACTGACTTGATTATGTTAAAACCATTTTACAATTTTACAAAAAAAAAAAAACAGATTTTAAAATCAGGGAATAGTTTTAAAAGAATCTTCTTTTCCGTTTCAAGCAGGAAAAATATTTCTTTTTAATAAATCGTGATCACCATATTTCTAAATATATTAATCCTAAACGTTTGTCTTGATATTCACTACTTTGCCTTAACTGATGAATGATTACAATGGATCCTTTCATTGGTTGAATTGGTTTCTTCTGAAATGTAATGATTATTTCCACTGTTTAATCAACTTAAACGCTTCCAAATTACTCTAACTTTTAGAGGGTATAAGACGAAATTTTCCTATTGATATGAAACTATGAATGAGCAGTTGAAATGTGTAACCGGCATTTCAATAGCCAAAAGCTAGTGTAACCTGCAAGTCTTCAGACTTCTTATGGGTTGAAACGTATTTTTCTGAAAATTTCGATGTAACCTGGCTGATACTAATATATGTACTGATTGGCGAAAGTATACTTATGTAGATGTTCAAGTCCTAAATTTTTCAGAGTGAAATCGTATTTAGGAAGAGTTTTCTGCTCTTGTTCGGTCATTATCATTACGATAAATGGACCAAACAGAAGCGGAAGTAGATAACATTTTTAATAGGACTCACAACGTTCAGAAGATCGCAATAGCAGAACAACTTTCAGAAAAAAAACAGGACACGATTTCGTAGTTTTTACCTGTAAGTATATGTCAAACACTTTTTTTCCCATAAAGAAAAAAATAAGTAGAATTTTTCTTAGCAAAGAAATTATTTTTGATATTTTCCGTCCCAGAAATTAATATTCTCAATATTTCGTCACTATTTTGAATTACAGTTTGGAATATAAGATGTTGTGCTTTCCACTTTGCATTTTGCCACAAGTTTTCAGTAAGTCATTCTTGGTATTTTTTTAAACACAATTAATAAAAATCTTTCATTTTTTTATCACAATAAAACTTTTAAAAGTCCTTTGCTTCAAACCTAAAAAGAATTGATTAAAAAGCTTTCATACAGAAAAAAATATTGGTACGATGATATTAAATATATTTATAAAAAAATAAAAATGATGCAACCCATATTTTAGGTATATTGATACTTTTCTTGCATTTAGTTTGATGTTCAAGTCAAAAATGTATTCATGATGAAAAGCTTGTACGTGTTTTTCAATAAATAATACAGAAAAATTGTTTTAGTGCATGCGAATTGCTGACATCACGATTAGATACTGAAAAGATTGCGTTCCACTAGCGTTATTCGTCTCTGAATACTAAAAAGTATTTAAAATAGGAATTTGTACATTTAGAAAACGTGAGTGAAGTTCAAAATTAGAAAATAATAATTAGTAAAAGGTATCAATTGAATCAAGAAAATGAAAATCGTTTGTAGTCTAATAGAAATTGAACTTGATTTGTGTAACACCTATGTATGCCACTTGCTCTCCTTTGCTGCAATCTTCTTCTGGTGATAGTTTGTTTACTTAGGTGACTGCCTACGTTGAAAATGTCATTTTTGACTATTTTGGTCAATTTTATTTTTTGCAAGAATCGTGTAATTCAATCTTTTCTCTTTTCAAAACTGTTTCGATTTTCATTGTACATCAATTAGAAGCAGAGTTAAAGCTATTTTAAAAAACATCATCTGCTTCAAAAGTGAACCGGAAGTTTGGTTTTGAAACCGGAAGTTACCGTAAATTGCAGCTTCTAGCTAATTTGTATACTATTTTTTTCCCTAATTGATAATTAATATGTGCCATAATGTTGCTAGTACATAGCCATTACTTTTCTGCAGTTATTTAATTGATTTCTATTTTAGATTTTGGCAACTTTGTCATTCACTCTAGCGTTTGTTTACATCGCAACGTGGGTTTCATTCGACTTTTTTATTGGTGTTTTTTTGTTAGTAATTCTCTCATTTTACTACCAAATTTTGTTTAAAATTATATCATAACTTGTTGTGATGGGTCATTGTAAAAGTTACCGCTCAAAATAGCGGAAGTTCAGCGGAAATCGCTTTACATATCCACCTTCAAACTGTGATATTGAGCACGATCGTTACACAAAATCAGTCACAAATACAGCAATGATTACTGCTAGTTCCTCAAAACTGGAAGGTAGTAAACATATCTTTTCATCTGCTACTTCTACTGAAGATAAATCTGAACTGTTTGGAAACCGTATAATCAATATAACAGCATTGATGTCAGTGTTTTCAGTATTATGTTGCCCTGAATGCTATAGTAATGAATTGCTATAGTAATAAAAATAAACAGAAATCTTGCACTTTTTTTTTCAACGTTAGGGTAGTTTTGCTGTTAATTTGCTCGGCTGTCTATGCCTTCTTATTTTGTGCTGAATTATTTACATTGTTTGAGTTCCACAAGGTAGTTGTAACTTGACCCCGAACCATCGAACTGTTAGTAACCATTAGGTTATGGAAACTCTCAAGTTTTTGCATTTTTTATTGTACCTTAAGGCTGCTGCGTACTGTCGCTATTGGATTCGCTCACCTCAATGTTAACCTATGGAGAAAATTTGTCTGCTATTTACAGCTACATAAATGCTGATAATGAAATAAAAATGGTAGTTTCAGATATCCTCGACTTTTCTGCACCATTGAATTTTATAAATTTCGTTCACCAAAGGACTTTATGAGCGTTTTAAACACACTATACCAGATTTCTCCCCCCAAATAATTTAGGTTTTAAAATATTTTCCATTTTTTCCTAAAATACGAAAAATACCACAAGGTGTAAAATTTCTTTCTTTATACGGGGTAAAATTTGAAAAAAAGTATCTTTAAATTCAAGTTGACAATCCAACCTAGGTTCTTTCTAAAAGCCTAGATAAGAGCCATCTGCGTTTTAAATTTCCCATGCGTATTGCAAATATTTCCCAGTGACTCTGTTTCATCAGTGATATATTATTTATTATGTGTTTCAATAACCTTATGAGATTACCTGATTATGATTTAAATATTGTTTTTTGACTGAAGGCTGGATTTCCAATGTAATAACTTTTTATTCGAAACGAACTTACTTCCTGAATATCTAATTATGTTTTTTCTGAACACGGACTCATTATAAACTTCCAATCAACAGTACAGGTTTTCAATCTACATGATGTATCTTTTAAGCTCAGCAATAACTGGTATTTCAGTACCACAGGCATTGCGTTATTCTTACACTTGTAGATTTAAATTACGAAAAAAAATTATTACCTTGATTCATATGGGGCGCATAAAATTAAAATTTCTGATGCAGATATTTTTCACAAGACAGGGGGCCAAAATACAAACTTATTAAATTCACGCTGAGGTGGAAACATGTAAATAATTAAACAAGACTACAAGAATGCTACATATTTATAACTCTCAGCAAATGTATTAAAGTATTGCAGTCAAAAATATGAAGCATTTCCCCCCCCTTTCCATATGATGGAAGTATATGAACTATATATTACTTTTTAATACTTTTCTTTTGAAGTTCTGACTTGTTGTTGTTTCTAAATTTCCCTGGTTGGAAGTTCTGAACCATGACCATACAGGCTTCGGACTGAAGTGCGCGGCTCCTGTTCATATAGCACCATAAGGGGTGAAGTCCGTTTTAGCTAGTTGCCACCTCAATTTTGACCGAACACCCCCCAGGGGCGACATTTGGGGAGATCGTATCCTCTCCCACCCTCTCTCCGACCTCATATAGGGACTCTGCGGTCTACGGATTTCACATGCCCATATACGGCCTAGACAAGAATGTATTTAATGGCCACGCGCCGGGATTCGATCCGAGCACCCTCAGCACCGAAAGCCAGCGCGCTAACACAAGGCTACCTCCAGCAAACTTCCTGACTTATTTCACTTAATCCGTCATATTACTCTTATTACCTGGTATAAATAAGATGAACTCGAATCCTCGAGACCTGAAATCGCAACGTGAAATATAGAACCATATCATAGAACTCCTGGAGTTTATTTATTCACCAAAAGATACAGAAGTGAATCCGGTTTTGGACATTACCTAGTAAGTTTGGATATTAGCACCCCTCGTCGCTCAGAAGACATCTATGCGATAGTCGATCTCCATCCCGGTACAGTTGATCATAGCAGGAGCAGTCGCTATTGCATCAGTGATTCTGTCCGATAAATGGCGTCGACCCGGCTTCTCTCAGTGTACACAATATTTTTCGGGTAACCCCCGTAGGAAAAAAGTCTAGAGGGATCAAATCTGGTTTCTTAGTGATCAATAAAAAAGGACCGTCCCTTCCTATTCAAGGTCAAAACCCATTTAGGAGGAAGCGCGACGTCACAGCGTCGGCGCATACCCCAGCGCAGTCACGGTCACCATGACGTGGAAAAATAAAACTCCCAGAGTTAACATACCATCTGCTGCTACGTAAAATCCGATCGGTCAATTGTTGCTCCCTGTGTGCACAACTGAAATGACGGACACCTTTATCGATGACCCTATATTACATCCACATGTCCATCACCCTATATACTACATTGTCGTCTGACTGCCTTTTACGGTTCCGTAAGTGATAAAAGGGAAATAATTTCACTGTTGTTGTATTTTTCCCTTTCATGAATTCTCTTAACCTTTAGCTTACGGGGCCCATTTTTCCTGTTCCCTCTCTATGAAGGGTAATTTTACAGCCCCTTTGTAAAATCGTCCAGTAAGGGGATTATATACAGGTGATTATCAAAATAATGGAAACACTAAGAAACATCATTAAAACCTTTATTAATACGGGGCAGGATCACCTTTGTCATGTAATACCACCTGATTCACTTTGGAATTGGATTATACAAGTCATAAATAGTGGCTAAGAATATATTATACTATTCTTCAGGAGAAAAATCATGAAAGTTCCTGTACAAATGTTGTCGTGGATATCGATACCTTTATCTATCCACTTATACAGATCACAGTGGTTGGATGATTTATAGTCGGAGGGATTGTACAGTGCAAGAAAAGATATTTGATCTCTCTTTCATACTCTTTAAACCAATACTTGGTAGATTTAGCTGTATACATATAGGGAGATTATCATACCGGAGAACGCCATCTCCAGCTAGAAACAATTTTTCACCACAGGATGGACTAGTGAGCTAAAATTTTCACATAGTCCTTCTCATTCAATCTCCCATTTAGGGTTACAATAGGAACTGAAGAAAACCATGAGATGCCATCCTAAACCGTGATAGATATACCTCCATGATTGACAGTTGAGATGAGACAGCCAGAATCTTACTCTTCTGTAGGTGTTCTCCAGACATACGCACGTCCTGTTGCGAGGAACAATGGAACAACGATTCGTCGGACTAAATGCCGTTTTTCGACATATTACTTAACCAGGATTTGCGCTCATGGCAACATTGTGAACGATATTTGGTATTGCATCTGTTACAAGTGGCATGGGAATAACTAATCTTCCGTAAATGCTTTGTTTGTGAAGTTCCCTTCTACCTCTAATAGTTGATACCGGAACATGCAGATGCAGATTGAGCTCTTTGGTCAATTGGTTGCAGTTTTTTCTTTCTTGAAGTCACAATCCGCTTCAATACCTCGACCGTCTCTCTCCCTCAGCTCTCCCTTTCATCCACTATTATGTTTGGCAAAGGATGTTTTTCAGTGTATTCTGTATACTATCATGATTTTCGATATCATAGCTAAAAAAACACCCATTAATTTGGGGGTTGCAGTAACAGATACTCCAATTTAAACGCGCTCTAACTATTTGCCCTTTTCGCAAGGTCTGCAAGGTTTGACATTTTACGGTGTTCTCCCCCCCTAAAGTACGATGCATTTAGCTTCATTACTATTACCTGACAGTAGAATAGTACATGCACTATATTATATAAAAAAATACCGGTGGCCAGACTTGTTTTTTAAGGTTTACGAAGCACATTCATAAACACCACTAATATTAATAGGTGTTTCCATTATCTTGATAACCACCTGTATATGTGTATATATATATATATATATATATATATATATATATATATATATATATATATATATATATATATATATATATATATATATATATATATATATATATAAATATATATATATATATATATATATATATATATATATATATATATATATATATATATATATATATATATATATATGTAGGAAGGAGTTAGTACTCCTTCCTTTAGAAGTGAATCATTAGACTTAATTATTTTGAACATTTAATTAAACTAGACGATGTTTACAAGACAGGACTAACTCTTAGTATGAAATTAAAAAATAAACACAGAAGCATCAAAAGAGCTAAACATCGGGAGCTTGCAGAACAACACATCCGCTTAAAGTCCTTCGTGCCGCAGTAGTGAGGAGTGGAAGTTGTAGTAATAGTTCAGTTGTGTTGCCAAACTCACTCTCACACGGCCGTTCTGACTTTCCAGACGTCCGCGGCTGGGTTGTCAACAATAATTCTGAAAAGATAAAAAAAAAGAGCAGAAAAAGGAAAAATATTTCAAAAAATCAAGCAGTGTTCAACACAGTGGTATTGGTGTTCAGTTTCTGCACCACTGTTTCATTTTGTCCGCTGCAGTTGATGTTATGGTTGGACCATCGTGATGTCCTAACTTTCGAACTTCGTAACGATCGTTGGGGTTGATGTTCGTGATCTCATATGGTCCGAAGAACTTTGGTCGGAGCTTTAATCCGGTTCCAAATTGAGTTCGTTGTATTGCCACTTTGTCACCGATCTTGTATTTACAAGCCGGTTTACGCCGTTTGTTATATTGTCGTATGTTTTCTTCCTGTAAACGGAGGATATTTCGTTTAGCTTCGATACGTAACGCTTCTTTGTCATCAAGAATTCTTTGGTGGTGTTCCTCGTCAAGAAGATTTTTAATCTGTAGATCCTCTTGTTGTTTCATTTTAACACCAATTAAAAGTTGAAAGGGTGTGAATTTTGTACTGCGTGTGGTGGTACTATTTAAGATACGTTGCAATCTTGGGACATATTTAACCCTTTCGCGGCGAACGTCACGTATACGTGACAGCAGCTATCCGCGTTTCTGGCCGATCGTCACCTATACGTGACAGCAGCTATCCGCGTTTCTGGCCGATCGTCACCTATACGTGTCAGTAGTTCGGAACGTTTTATTAGTGAATTTTTGGGGCACAAGATGGCACCGCATGTCTATGAAATTTGGAGTACACGTAGTTGGGACCTTCTATTCGAAAACAAGACTAGTATGAATCACATGCTGTCTATCGTTTTATGTAAACAAACGGAGGAATGGATGTATTGCGTTTGGCTGTCAGCGGGTAGGGCATTTTAACTTTGCACGTGGTCTTTGTTTACGAGATATCTTTGTTTATTTTTCTTTTGCGGTGGGATTGTAGCATTGGGTATATGGGTTTTGAGTCAGAATCAGATTCTGTTGCAGTGAGATTTCTTTCCTTTGATGATTTAATATGGAGAAAAGGAGAAAATATTTAACAGAAGACGAAATTTCTGAATTGATAAGAAATGTGTCTGAAAATGAAAGTAGTGACAGTGATACAAAAATCTCGTCGGGTGAATCTGTTTATTTGGAACACGGAGATCAGAGTGATTATGAAGATATATCAGACATTTCTATTCTGAGTATATCGCGGGACGGTACTTCTTTGTGGTCTTCTCCCGTAAGGGATTTAACTCTACTAACATTCACAGCGGCATGCGGAATAAAAGTCGATGATGCTGTATCAAATGAATTGTATTATTTCAGATGTTTTTTTGATGAAACTGTAATGGATTTAATAACTAAATTAATGCGTATTATATTATACTAACCAAATTAATGCGTATGAGAGGTTCATAAATCCGGAAAGTGAACAGAGTTTATCCTCGAAGTATTTTTGCCTGTAACTAAAGAAGAAATATTTGTTTAATTTGCTTTGACAATTTTAATGGGTATCGTTAAAAAACCAAAAATTAAGATGTACTACTCAACGAATCCAATGATTGCAAAACCTTTTTTCAGTAAGGTTATGAGTCGGGACCAACGCATCGAAATTCTTCGATACTTGCATTTCACTTCTACTAATGCCAAAAAGATTGAAAAAATTAAACCTTTTTTAGATTTAATCATTCAAAACTTTCAGAGTTCTTGATATATTATTGACATATTCTGGATATATTCCTGATAGGAATATATCAGTTGATGAAAGTATCTTACTGTGGAAAGGGAGAGTAGGATTTCGACATTATGTCCCAGCGAAAAATATTTTAAACTGTATAACAAACAATTTTTAGTGGAAAAATAATAAAAGAATGTGTAAGTAACCCATATATAGCTTAAATAAATAGATTTGTTTGTAAATGTTACTATTTCGGAATTTTTCGTAACTTTAGGCTTAGCTCTTAAAAGTCCGCCGGCCTGGAGGGTACGCTCACGAGAAAAACTTCCGGCCTCAGAGGAAAGCGCGTGATCGGAACTGCCGTCGCGAAAGGGTTAAACCATTTGTCAGGTTCATCTAGAGCTAACTTAGTTAAAACGGGAATAATTGTGCCATGAACACGCTCAACCTGACCGTTGCCACGTGGCACACCTGTTGCTATTGAAATGTGTTCAATTGACTGTTCCTGGCACTAACTTTGAAATTCTGAAGATGTGAATGCGCTACCTTTGTCAGTAATGATTTTTGAAGGGTTGCCAAATGTAGTTTGTTGCAAGGATAATTTGTCTAAGGCATCTTTCGTAGAGGTGGACTTCACGGGATAGATCCATACAAATTTGGAAAAGGCATCAACTACTGTAAAAAGATACTTATAACATTTTTTTGTCGATGGTAAAGGTCCTAAAAAGTCGCAATGGTAACATTCAAGGGGTGCATCACCTTTTGGAATGGGGTGAAGGTATCCTTCTTGTTTTCCAGATTTTCGCGAGGACAAAATGCAAGGAATACAGTTCGAAATAATTTCTTGAACTAATTTCTTAAGTTGAGGAATGAAAAATTCACGAGAAACAATTAATTCGGTTTTTTGTGAAGCAAAATGACCTTGTGAATGGGCGTTTAGCACTATTTCTTTCTGCATCATTTGTGGTACTACTAAAAGTTCGGCATCCTGATGAAGTTTATAAAGAATTCCGTTTTTAACAAAAAATTCATCAGAAGGTGTAGATTCAAGCATAGATTTAATTTGAGATATAAATTCATCCTGGTCTTGGGCATTTTTCACCTTTTGAGTGATATCATTTGAGGTAATTACAAGAATGGGGTTACGACTTAAAGCATCAACATGTTTCATCTGTCTACCGGGTCGATGACAAACTTCATAATCAAAGTCTTCTAACATCAATGCCCATCGAGCAATTTTAGCTGGTAGGTCTTTTTTGTGCATCGTTTTTTGGAAAGCATCACAATCGGTGATAATTTTAAATTTTGTTCCCAACAAGTAGTTTCGAAATTTTTTTAGCGCTTCAATAACGGCAAGAACTTCCAGTTCATAACTATGATATTTTTCTTGTTGAACTGTAGTTTTACGGCTAAAATAATGAATAGGATGAAACTGTCCATCATCGGATTGTTGCAAGAGCACAGCGCCAAAACCTAAGGAGCTGGCATCAGTGTGGAGTTCTAATGGGTATCCCTGTTGAAAAACATGAAGAACTGGGTTTTGTGAAAGAATGTTTTTCTGTTGTTGAAAAGCTGCTATTTGTTCAGGGGGTTTGGGAGCTTCAATAACTTGAAATTTTGGTTCAACCTTTTCACTTTTGACGGATTCATTCTCAAGGGCATCATCATCGGCATCAAATATTTTTGGTTCAAGAGTTGCTTTGATAGTTCCAATATCAAAAGCATTATCATCATCGTTATCATGAAGCAAATCTAAATCACTGGCATCAGCATCATCTAAATATTTTCCATCATCATTATCATGAAACAAATCTAAATCATTGGCATCATCATCATCATCATCACGTTCAAAATCAATTGGATTATCCATTTTCTCTACCCTAGAAATCTTATCTTGAGTAGATGTTAGAGGTTTTTCAGACATGCATATTTGGCCCTGATCTTGAATTTGTTTTTCTACAATTTTCTGTTCCGCAAAAGGGAGTCGTCGAGAACGTTGATTTACGGGGATTTCATCTTGTAATAAAATAGTCCTTTTAATTTCAGTGTCTTGAACTTTATGGGGTTTGTAGGAAGTAACGATATTTTGAACTTCCTCACGAATTTCAGAATTCAAAATGTGTGAAAGATCAAATGGGAAAGCTTCGTCATCAGGAATATTAGCAATATTAACGAAGATGTTATTATCAAGAGTAAAACGAATACCGTCTTCATCAAATGTAAATTGGGTTTGCTGCAAAAAGTCGATTCCGATAACACATCAAAAGGAATCAAGTCATCCTCTAGAACATGTATTTTAGCAGGTAAAGTAATGGTTTGAATTTCGATGGAATCCTGAAAGAATCCGATGCTGTGAACTTGGTTTTTGCCAATTCCTGAAAAGGGAATGTTGGTGGGCTGCAATGGTGGCGAACCAATTCTTCGATAGGTTTTCTCATTGATGAGGGTTGCCTGTGACCCAGTGTCACAGAGTGCTGTCAATTGAATTCCTGCAAGTTGAATGTCAACATGCATGGGATTTTTCGATGAAGTTTCAGGAGAAAGTGCATTTACAGTTTTATCAGAAATAGGTTTTTGAGAATCAGGTTTTGGTTTAGAATTTCGATAACTTTTAGGGCAATT
The DNA here is from genome assembly GCA_907164885.2 of Dolomedes plantarius. NCBI lineage: Eukaryota > Metazoa > Arthropoda > Arachnida > Araneae > Dolomedidae > Dolomedes > Dolomedes plantarius. The sequence goes on from OU015490.1 coordinate 182,606,641, forward strand.
AGCATGAACATGACCAAAACTTTTACATCCGTAGCATTGTTTACCATGTGACTTATTCAAACATTGGTTGCTTTTGTGACCTCTCAAGCCACAGGAAAAACATACTGGCTGTGTATTTGGGCTACGTGTATTATCGACTTTCACATTGAGGTAGGAAGCATCAATTTTTTTCTGATTATTTTGTCTGAAATTTTGTGATCTGGTAAAGATTTGTTCATAAATTTTCAACTTTTCCTTAAATTCAGGGACGGATTTACAACCGTAAAGAATAACTTTATTGTTTGTTGAATCAGGAATTCCGTTTATGACATACTCAAACAGAGAGGAGTCATCGAGAGAACCTTTGTGTGCCAAATCTCTCATAGCTAAGAAATATTCTTGTAGGGTTTCAAACGGTTTCATACGTCGAGATTCCATTAATTTATGTAACTGAATACCGTTAATTTTGTCCGAAAATTCGTCTAATAAATGGTGCTTCAATTGTTCCCAATTTGTAATTCCACGAATAGACCTAATTAAAGTTTGAGCGGGACCAGTTAAACATTTTCTAACAAAAGTAATTTGGTGAATTGGATTGTTTATCTGATATAAACAAAAAAGTTCTTCAACGTCAGATATAAAATTCTCAACACTGTAATTATCACGAGACGAGAAAGGTTGTATTAAATCAACAACGTCTTTCAGACTAAACAACTGGAAAGAGAGATTCGCAGTTTCAACTGAAGGCAATGAATTTTGATGTGATTCACCAACGGAAATGTGTGTATTTTGCTTATTCGAAGATTCTTTTGCGTCAATGGTGGGGGAAAAGGGAGATCTATTTTCCTCTATAACGCTGTTAGTTTGGGATGAACGTGCACCCGGAAGTGAGTCATCATTCACTTCGCATTCCGAAAGATCAGAAAATTCTGCTTTTAATAACGATAAATCAGTAAGACTCATAAGAATGGTATTGGCACATTTGTCTGGGTCAGTTGAAAATTCTAAATGAAGTAGATTACAAATAGAAATCAAGTCTTTAAGTGAAAAATCTTTAAGTACTTTCTGTTTCGTTGCTTCCAACACGAATGGCTGTTTAAAACCTGTAAATTTACGTAATCTGGTACGATTTTGTCTGTCGCCGTCTGTACCAAAAATTAAACGATGTAGAACCTTTATTTGATTCGTACCACCAATTTTTAATGATTTTGCAATATTGGGGTAATCGTTGAGAGTAGCCATAACTATATACTAGGTTCAAACAATTATAGTACACAAATATACAAATATTCAAAACCAAAATCACTAATTATAATACGTAGTTACTCAAATTCAAAAGTAGAAAATAATATTTCAAATCGAAATTTTTTCAAATACCAATTCAATAATAAAATATTGATTCTCAAAATATGCATCAAAATAAGTAATCTTTAAAACAGGTTTTGTTCAAGAAAACAAAATTATGAACTAAAATAAGCATCAAATATCAAATAATAAGTTCTTCAAAATAATTTCTCTGGTTGAAGAAAACAGATGACGTAAATTTAGATATGTATCAAGTTAGATATTACTTCAGCAAAATATTCATCAAATTAATCTTCAAAATAAATCACTGTTGAAGAAAATAGAGGATGTAAATGCAGCATCAAAATAATAGTTAAAGTTCTAATGTTAAAAGCATCAAAATTGGGAAATCGAAAGTATCAAAATTGTGAAATCGAAAGCATCAAGGCATTCTGCAAAATAAAAAATATTCTCGCAAGAAAACAGCAGAATTAAGTTCAACATCAAAGCGCATCAAATAAGCAAAGTTGTCATCAAATAAACATTCGCTTCGTCAAAATTATGCATAAAAATAATAATATAATAATCTTCAAAAGTATTCAATTCGCGATCTTTCAAAATATATATTATGTTGTGGTTTGTTCAAGGAAACAAGATTCTTCAAGTTAAATGTCGAAATTTTCATCAAATCATCAAATAATTTCATCGAAATAGAATTCTCTTCAAGAAAACAGAAGTGATAAATTCAACGTCAAAGACCATCAAAAATGAATTTAGCATCAATTAAATTCTTGCATCAAAAGAACGTTGAAATATCTTTCAGTTTTCTTAAATCATCAATAAGTTGAGAATTCCCTTAATCATCAAAATTTTCTTGAACAAGCGTCAACGTATGCATCAAATAATTTTAATATGATCCAAGTTACTTACAATTCTGGTTTTGGTTCTCATCATCCCATCAGAGTATCATCAGAGTCCGTGGCACATCACTTTGGCTTTCGCTTTCGATATCCAAATCCAAAATGACAGACAACAGTAATCCAGTCGAAATCAAGTCGAAATCAAGTCGAAATCAAGTCGTATCATCGAAAGAAAATAAAGTTTTTTTTTTTTTTAAGTTCAGCATGCTAGGGGTATTTTTCGAGTCCGAGGGCCGAGCACCCATGTAGGAAGGAGTTAGTACTCCTTCCTTTAGAAGTGAATCATTAGACTTAATTATTTTGAACATTTAATTAAACTAGACGATGTTTACAAGACAGGACTAACACTTAGTATGAAATTAAAAAATAAACACAGAAGCATCAAAAGAGCTAAACATCGGGAGCTTGCAGAACAACACATCCGCTTAAAGTCCTTCGTGCCGCAGTAGTGAGGAGTGGAAGTTGTAGTAATAGTTCAGTTGTGTTGCCAAACTCACTCTCACATATATATATATATATATATATATATATATATATATATATACAGAGGCTGTTCACACATTTTTTAGACGATGTATCTTGTATCCACAAAACTAAATTACATAAAATTCTTGTGTTTTAAATGTTCTCTTTGACATTCCTTATTCTGAACTATCTTTCGACACCGCAATTTCTAGGATAATAATGCCTTTTGAAGTTTCAGAAGAGGTATTCTATCCCATTCTTCCTGAACAGCTTTCCTGAATCCTGTAAGGGTTTGGGGACGACATTTGGATAATGCAGATTTTAAAAGTCCGAAAGCACAAAAATCCATAGGTGATACATCGGGAGATTTAGTAGGGATATCAGTGAAGGGTATGGCCTTGATACCAGTTTTTTGTTCCATTTCTTTTAGGAAATATACAGTGGATTTAGATGTGTGAATGTTAGCTTTGTCTTGATGGAGTCTCACAGATTGATGGCACTGTGGGTAAAGCGATGGTATTTCGTTCAGACAAATTGGCGATAAAATATGTTCCTGTTAGTATTTGAAGTTAATCTTGACATTTTTTCCATTCTCTTTATTTTTAACTTGCCATTATGAGAAAAACCAGGAACAATCATGAATCACTTAGAAAAACTTTCTTTCGATTCTTTGAACCATGTACTTAAATTTTGTTATCCCCTTTTATGAAAATAAATGGATAAGTGTTTCTCATATAGAATTCTGCAGCGTGTCCTGCGTTCAGCGATATGATTTGGAAGAAGACGA
>OU015490.1:182612575-182692575 GCA_907164885.2 Dolomedes plantarius
GTGATAACTTAACTCATAAGTCAAAATGGAAACTAAATATTATTTACTATATTACGATTTTCCAGCACATAGGAAAAGTAATTTTATGCTCCTGAAAAACTAATTCACTTTCATTAAATTATCAAAACTAATTGTTTTTGGAGAGAGAATTCCTCTGTTAGATACTGAAAGGTTATGTAAAGTTAAAACCCAGTGAGTGGTCTTCGCATTATTTATTTTTGCTGTTCTACAAATATTCTTTATAGATTTCTTTCCCAATTCTTTTTCTTTGACGTCATTCCGTCAAGAGGATGTTACTAACATTTGTTTTGAATAAAGCCGGTGACCTCCCTTTAAAAATTAGAACTGTTATTGCCTAGTTGATGTATAAGACGGAAAATGAATTAAGGCCTCTTCGCATTTCATCCGGAGCGTTGCGTTACGTTACTACGTTTGCTCCGAGGTTGTTGATATGACCTGTGCTAGGTTTGACGTATCACTGACAATGAATTGAGCTCTGTGAATCGTTGATTTTTAACGCTGATGCTACGTAACGCCCTGGATACAGTCTGAATAGGCCGTTAGTTTTACCGAATTCGATTCCCCTAGTCCCGATTCCCTGGTATTATAACTAGCATTAGCTACGCCATTAATTCATCCTCAAGGTCTATTAATAAAAAAGAGATTTGACAAGAAATCCGAAAATATAGAGTTTTCGCCGATTCCGTATTAACCGTCAAAGCGGTCACGTCAGATTATCGAAATTACGGATTTTTCCCGAAGCCGATCGAAGAAAAGCGGAGCTTTCTGGAAGAACCAAGGGGCCCCTCACGCGTCTGGTGTCACAGAGCCGCAAGGATGCTCGAATTTCCGAGATTTTTAAAATCCCGAGGAGAATGGGGCGATACAGTATCCGACACGTCCGTGAATCTAGAGACCTCAACGTATGGCGTCATTACCCTGAAGATTTCCTGAAAGTCCTTCCTAAAGATTAGTTCCAAAGAACTATGCTCTTCCAAATGCATCGCAAAAACGAACACGGAGGCGGAGGTTTGAGGTTACTCGTGAAAGCGACGACGTTAAGGAAGCCGCTAAGTGGGTTTATCGTTTTTATCGCACCTAACCCATGCAGTAGAGGAAATACTTGAGGTTTTGACTGCGTAGTCCAAACCTTTATGATTTCCCCTATCGTCTGTGGGGAGGACTTAATACCGATAGCTCACTGTAAAGTCCGCGAAGCCATTGATCTCGCCGTATGACGTCATACCAGTAAAGACAGGAAACCGCCGTAAGAGTTTATCGACACCTAACTGATATAGATTTCCTTCGGAGAGAAGATCCTTGAGAAAATGATCCCTCGGGAAGAATTCTGTTTTCATGAGGGGTGGAAAGTGACCAAAGCGGAGGTCAGCGGGATCTCACATCCTTCCTCGGGAAGTGGGGAGAGGAGATTGTCACCAAATATCCCTGCTTTTCGTGAAATATCGGCATTTTTCCCAAAGAAGAGTCTATCAGGTTTTTATTTCTGCCAATGGGTAATGGTTTACACTAAGAAAAAGCAGTGTTTACTATAGACAGATTGGAGGGAATACACATCTGTTCTTATAAATTGAAAGCAAATTTTAATCACTATACCTATTTGAATGTTTACTGCCGGGATTAGCTGTATAATCTGAAACGTGTAAACTCGGATTTCTTATATCTATTTTCCAAGTTATAAATTTTCAACTAAGCAAAACACATTTCACGTTTTTATTCAACTTTCAAACTGTCCAAAAATATGGCTAACAAATGCGAAGTTATGAGAAAATATTTCACAGTGGCTGTAATTAGAGTTTGACTAGATTTTTCCCTATTCGAATTGCGCAAAATGGGACAACTTTAGAAGGTGTTGAAAAAATTTATTAGTGTTAAAAGTTATTAGTGTAAAAGTTATTAGTGTTAAAAGTTATTAGTGTGAAAAGTTATTAGTGTAATCATCATAACGCTTTAAAGGGTGAGACCGGTCTTATGGCTGTTTACCAACCTTTAAAGGGCAGGGCCGTTAGTTCACCGTAGAGATAGGAAAAATGCAGATTGAGCAATATAACTTGACGACTACAAAAATACAAAATTAGGATCGCGAGTACCTCTACTTTTTAATCCTTTACTAAATAGTAGCGTGTGCTAATAAGATTAAGGCACCATAGGAATGTAATTGGAGCTCGTTAATATAAGAATATAGTTTTATTTATTTAATCAAATGGATAGAACCGTATGAGCTACAAAGGATTTCTTATTTTTTTTTTTTTTGGCCAATGCGGTGGCACTTGTAATGAAACATTGGCCTATACTACGCCGCTATTTTACTGCCCATTTTATTATGGGGGCACCATATAGGCGGACAGCATTACCCCCTATGAAGGGACGACACGAACGGAAGCATTTTTCGTGGCGCCACGCCGGGATTCGATCTGAGCACCCTCAGCACCGTAAACCAGCGCGCTATACCACAGGGCCGCCACAAGCCCACACAAAGGATTTCTAATTTATATTTTTTAACATGTGCTGTCTTGAAAATAAAGTTTTCAGTATAAATAAACCTTTAACTGTTATTACTAACTGAAGCCTGACGTTATTTAACTCTCGCGTTATTTAACCCTCACGTTATATTTAAAAATCCAAACAGAGTGGGCTATAAAGTTATTAGACAAGTTTTTTTTAAAACGTACAAATTGGAGCCTTATGGTATAAGAAGTACCATACAACAGTATAAAAAAGTGAATTAATCAAGGGTGTTACTATAAAAGACTAATACTTAGATAATTTTGCAGGATATTCAATGAAAGGAAAATTTAAAAATTACTGAGAGATAGGTGCTCTTAGGCTAGGATTGCCATAATTCTCGGACTACAGACTGGGACAATCTCCCCTCCCTTCTCGTTACGCTTCACCCCCCCCCCACAAACAAAAAAAAACTTTTATCGACAAACATACCTTTATTATGAAAAATTGCACAATCTTATAAAAATTAATTTAAAATATTTGAAAGACAAAAAACACTTTAAGAAGAGGTTGATAATAAGTATACCAATAGCAAAAAGATTCGATAAATGGTGAATCATTTTGGAAGACTCAGTTCGACTGGAAAAATTTGATGTTTTTTGTGGATGCGCCTGTACTAAATCTAAAATAATATAAATTAATGGACGTTTAAATCTAATAAAACCAAATAGAACCTTACCTTCCATTCATTTCTTGCCTTCACTCTCCCTCTTCCCTGACTTCGGTGACTTCATTACAATCGCTCTTTTTTGCCCAATTATACTTTCCCGTTATTTTCGTTTTTTGGAGCAGCTCTTTTTCCCCTTTTATATAATGATAGAATTCAATGCAAGACATTTTATAATTTAAAATGCATTGAATTATGCTTTTCACTGTATCAACAGAAAGCAAATTGCGCTCATCTGACCACTGAGTTTTAATTAATGAGAACACACGTTTAACATGCGCATTGTGCGGTGGTATGGCGAACAAGTATTGGCACATTTTCAGTAGATTATCTTTTCTTTCTGTCTCTTCAGTATTTGTGAAATAGTATAACCATTTATCATGCATATCTTTCGTTATCCATTCTTTATTTGTTTTATTTTCGATAAATGACTTCATATACATTACTTCTTCGTGAATTGAATCCGTGAACAATATACCTATTTCACTTAAATATGCAATAGTTTTTTCAACATGTTCCCATTTTGGAACTTCGTGGAGAAGCATCCATGAAAAAACATCATATTTCGCCAGTGGAACTGACCACTTTGCCAAATAATTAATTCCGACGTTAAAAAAATTCTCTACATCTTTTTCAAATTCTTCTTCTTGTGTCATCGTGATTTCCTTATGTTTTTTTCAATTCGTTGTATGTCTGGCTTGCTTGAATACCTAGGTATTTACTATGTAATCTCTCCGTTAGTTGTTTCTTTGTGTCCTCTAAAATATTTTTCACTTCAATGACAGTTATGATAGATTTTTCAAGCTTTCTAATTTGCTTTTCAATCAAAAACATTTGGCTGTGTACAAACAAGGTGTAAAGTTATGATAGTGGATTTTTAAAAAAATCCATTAACGCTTTAGGTGGATTTCTTTCTTCAAAGAAAAAATTTTTCAACGGCTCCCACAACCGCACTATTCTTTCAATTGCTGGAAGGAGCGATAACCACCTACTTCTTGAATGGGATAAGATATTATTATACGTGACCTCAGCAGACTCACAGAAATATTTAAGTCTTTCATTTCTTACAGTATATATTGAAAAAAATTTATATAATTTTAAAACTACAGATTCTATATCTATTGACAAGACATCGGCGGCGGTAGAAGCTGTATTGTGCATAATGTGTGCAGGGCAACCTACTCCTTCTAAATTTGCAAACGGCGTTTCTTTTAATTTATAAAACACATTATTTGTGCCGCGCCTATCTCTTCCTCCGAAATTTGTATTTGTGTTATCAGCCCCAAATTCCACTAGGCCTTTTACTGATATATGATAATTTTTTAGCGCCTCTAGACAAAATGACGTTATTGTATCCGACGTTTCATTAGGCAAGGTTTGTAAATCCAGGAGTTTTACTTTTAAGCCATCATTTTCCGAGAAATAATGGATCAGTATTGGAAACATCTTCATATAGGTATGATTAATGGAATGAGTAGAAATTCCATAAAAAGGAACTTTTTGTATCTCCTGTTGAATTAGTTTTATGGAATGAGGTGCCAGTATATTTTTAACTATGGCAGTTGTTTTTGTTCTTCCCGTCGATTGTTTCTTTGCAATTTTAGAATCTGTACACATAATGGAATTCAGTTTTGTTGTGCAGTCTAAGGAATTGAAGGGTTTTATGGTGTTTAACAGTTTTGTATGCAGTTGTTAATTCTGCAGCACATATTAAAATGTTTTCTGGAGAATTTTCTTTAATAAGATAGGAAGATATGTTTTTTGATGAAGATGCCGATATTAATTTTAAACTGTGATTTCCTGATTTTATGTGGTCTCTAAACAAATGTCTAGTACAAAATGCCTCGAATTAAGTTTTCCCTCTTTTAATACATGACCACTCCATTGTGAAGTCATCAGAAAAATGACATTTTCTTTTTGGCACGGTTGTTAAAATTATTCAAATTCAAACAAATAACTAAAATACAAAATTAATCAGTAATATGAAAAAAAACTAATATAAAATTATTATACAGACAATAATAAAAAACTTACATCAAAATACCGAGACTCCTCAATCTAAACTTCTAAACAAATAACAAACGGATATTGTCACTGGACAGTAAGAGTAGATTAATCGCGACTAATTACAGAGCACACGCGCTTCTGTCACATCAGTGTTGTCCGTTGGCAAAGCGCGGGATGATAACTGGTGTAGGGGGATGGGAGAGGACTGAGGTGTTGCTTCGAATGTCGGTGTTGAACACGTGCGCGTATCAATACTAGATACTAGCTGATCCGTACCCAGCTTCGCTCGGGAACATTTCGTTATTTTTGACTTACATGTTTAAAAATATATATATTCATTCGTAAATTTTAAATCGACCGGGACAAATGAATCTTGGACCGGGACACCGGGACACGGACCTCGAAACCGGGACATGTCCCGGTGGACCGAGACGTATCGCAACCCTATCTTAGGCACAAATGTCTCTGCAAACAAATATTGATTTATTTTATTCTGTTTAAACCCACTTCCTGCTATCATAAATTAATAAGTCGATAATTTCCTATTTTTATTCACAGTTTTGAGGTATTCTGATGAGAGAAAAATTATGGGACGGGGACATATCGTTAGATTTGTCTATCCCTTCTGCTGAATTTTACGATCTTTTTAGAGGTACACCGTGGATTTTTTTCATTTGGTTTTGAGACTTTTTTTCATACATTTTCTCATAAATAAAAGCAAATATAAAATATTTAATTCATCACGATTTTAGGGCTTATAAGGAAAAATTTTTATCTATCTATCTATATACCTTTCTATCTATATATCTATCTATCTATTTATTTCTGTCTCTCTCTGTATAGATATATAGATACTAGAAGGTAACCCGTCATTTTGACGTCATAATACTAATAATGACGTCATAATGGAAAAAGTATATGAAAGTTAAAAAATATCCCGAATTATCTAACAATATTGCATTTAATCCACACCTTGTAAAAGTAAACCCTTTCATTATTTTTTATTTATTTAGTTTTTCATGCGATTGGAGTAGAAGACTGCCATCCAGTTTTTTACAGCTCACTACGCGATATGAATACTTGAGCTACTTGATTCATTCACATTCAAGTTGGTTTACTTTCAGAATTCATCGCAAAAGTAAACAGATTTTTAAAAACTGTTAAATATACAGCTAAAAACATCCAATTTTTTTTGTTCTGAATGTTTTATAGAAAAATAGGCTGAACAAACGTGATTTGATGGAGAAGATATTAGTTTTTAGGTAAGAAAAAATTCTGATCCACATCTGAAATTGAAATTAAGCCTAACCGGCTGTTTGTTTACTGAGGGCTTTAATTGAAAGAGGAGTACAGCCCGGAAGTGTTATACAAAGACAACGGCTATTATATATATATAATATATATATATATATATATATATATATATATATATATATATATATATACCGGGTGGTTATAATTAAACTCCCACTATAAACGGCATCCTACAGCGCAAACGGGTGAACGGAATGCAACGAAATTTTGTGTATGGGCTATACTCGAGATGCGCTCACAGAATTTCGAAAACATATTTCCAAAATGTTCACCAGAGGGCACCTTTTCTGGAAAAATATGAAATTTGACACAATAAACGACTGAAACGGAATACAGAAACAATATTAACATTTATTGACTAGTTTCTGATCACCTTGTCATCGAACCACATTAAGTAAAGGTAAGGAAATAAATAACAGTACACCTTTGCTGTTTGAGAAGAAAAAAAAAACAGTTTAGTTTCCAGAAACAGGTACATATTACGACGCTATGTCACAAGAGGAGCTAGTTGTTTATCGTTTCCAGGACAATGTAAGGAAAGGTTAATGTTTTCCTTACATCACGCTTCATGTGCGAAGCATCACAACTGATCCGTTACGATCTGCTGTTGAACACACTGTCCATCGCCTTCACACTTTGCAGGTGACTGACGGTGGTGAGATTGAGCACCTTTCCTTACATCGTCCTGAACACGATTGACAACTGCTCATTTCGCCATTATCTGTACCTGTTTCTGCTAACTCAACTGTCTTTTTTCCCAAACACCAAAGGCGTACTGTTATTTATTTCCTTACCTTTATTTAATGTGGTTCGATGACAAGGTGATAAAAAACTATTGAATAAATGTTCAAATTGTTTATGTATTCCATTTTGGTCGTTTATTTTGTTAAATTTGATGTTTTTCCATGAAAAGCACCGTCTGGGAGACATTTTTGAACTAATTTTTTCTTTCTAAAATCCGTGAGCGCATCTCGTCTATAACCCATATACGAAATTTCGTTGCATTTCGTTCACCAGTTCGCGCTGTAGGATGCCGTTTATTGGGTAAGTTTAATTATAACCATCCGGTATATATATATATATATATATATATATATATATATTGTAAAATATTCCCGTGATTTGGTGTCAAAGCCGACACTTTAGGTAGCGATACACAAGTTATGTAAATTGATCAGACAGCTAACTACTTAGAATTTCGTTACAATTAATAACAATTTATTTAGAGTGTTCTGGATTAATTATCTCAGGATTAGGTCGTGTTATTAAACATCTATTAAACACAAGTAATTGCCGTTGAAGTCTGCGGACACACGTTGTGGGTCCGCAGTAGTCGTCTCTGCAGGCTGGATGCACTGTCGCTGCAGGTCGTCGGTCGGGCCTTCAGGGAATTAGGCTCTAACGCAGAAGTAACACTATATGTAGGAAACGGATTCCGCTCGTCGGAATCGGCTGGATTGAGGCAAAACTGGAACTCCATGCGTAATCGGTAGATTTGTCACAGAGTAGTGGACGGCTCGTCCCACACATTCTCACTAAAGATGCTAGCTGCTTAAAAAGCTTGTCCACGACCCTTCTCAACGAGAAAAAGGTCCCCACACTTCAGAGATCTGAACCTCAGAATCAGAATCGGGATCAGCCTAGAATCTGGATCAGATTCAGCACCAGAATCAGTCTCCGAATCCTCTAAAAATATCCTATGTCGCCTTTTAAAGCCTTTTCCCTGGTGGGATTTTTAATATCCTCGCACTTTGAATCTGGGCTCTCATAGGCCCTTCCGTTTGGCCCGTGTGCAAAACGATGCCTGTTTTCATATTGGAATCGCACAGGCGGATCATTACTGCTTCTGGTCAAGATATATATATATATATATATATATATATATATATATATATATATATATATATATATATATATATATATATATATATATATATTGTGACATTTTCTCTCCTTAAGACCCAGAAAATTTATCAACCGCGGCTGGAAACAAAGCTAACCCACCGGCGAACTTCGAGGATGCAATATTTCCCCCGCAGCGATTGGTGGCTTACAAAGGAGTCAGCCTTTCGGCGTGCGGGTGGGAAAGGACACACAATAACCAGTCGCCACGATGTCTGGGCGGCCGGATGTTAAAGTACAAGAGGAGATCCGCCTCTTGACGAGAAGCAGTAATGATCCGCCTGTGCGATTCCGATATGAAAACAGGCACCGTTTTGCACACCGGGCAAACGGAAGGGCCTATGAGAGCCCAGATTCAAAGAGCGAGGATATTAAAAATCCCACCAGGGAAAAGGCTTTAAAAGGCGACACGGGATATTTTTAGAGGATTCGGAGACTGATTCTGGTGCTGAATCTGATCCAGATTCTAGGCTGATCCCGATTCTGATTCTGAGGTTCAGATCTCTGAAGTGTGGAGACCTTTTTCTCGATGAGAAGGGTCGTGGACAAGCTTTTGAAGCAGCTAGCTTCTTTAGTAAGAATGTGTGGGACGAGCCGTCCACTACTCTGTGACAAATCTACCGATTACGCATGGAGTTCCAGTTTATATATATATATATAATTAACTTTCAAAAAGTTATTAAAATTAATTATTTCATGAGAGATAATTCCTTTATTAAAAGCTTATGTAAAGTTAGATCACAATATAAAACAAAGGAAATTAATCTAATGTTTTAACATGGATAGAGGCAAACGCATCGATAATTTCGTTTGAATACTCAATTAACTCAAAATATTAAAATTAATGAAAATCAGGCTCAAGTTTCTTAAAGTAGGAAAATCATCCCATACAAATATTGTTCTATTTTATTCCATTTAAACTCACTTAGTGCTATAATAAATTATAGAATGAAGATAGTTTCTAATATGTATGTATAGTTCTGTAAAATTTTGTAAGGAATATAATAATAGTACTTCACTTGATGTCATTATTCGGTAATATAATCGTATTTATCATTCTTATCTTCGTAATAATTTACCACATAATAGCATGCTCGAAATCACTGCATGTTACGAAAATATCCCGATACTTTAATAACCAGATGAATAAAGCACTAGACGTTTTATGACCGAAATACAATAGCATACATATGTTATTTAAAAAGGCTATATTGTTAATCAAATCCAATAAATAATTGCATGTTCAGATATAACGCTGTATTCATAACGTAAATGATGCTGAAACCATCCAATAGCTTCCACGTTATTTTCTCTGCAATTTTATACAATAAGCCCTCGAGAATTAGATTGCTCCGGGAAGCCATTACAACACTTCCTAATGACTCTTCATAAAATCCATCTGCTAATTTCGATAACATCATCGTACAGGTGTGCTTGAATCGTCAATTATTAAACTCTAGGGCATTATTCCTAATAAACTGTAGTGACAGAAAATCGAAAATGTTGGAAGTGAAAACAACCGTTTCAGAAAACTGCATATGAGACTTGAAAACAAAATAATATAAATTACAAGCAATAAATTGTTAATTTTATAATAAAGGTCTAGATATCTTTGGAGCCTTATTTAAAAATAGATTTGCAATTTACTAGAAAACGCCATGCATGCATAAATAATATAAACAAATAAATAAATGTATATATATATATATATATATATATATATAGTGATTATAATTAAAGGACAACATTCAAAAAGCTGTAAAAGAAGAACCACTGGTCAGAATGACATGAAATTTACCTGAGTATACGCGAGGATGTGGGTACTGATATGGCATGTGAAAGAAAATATTTCAACGTTTAGAAATAGATGGCGCTTTACTCGTCATAACGACGGGAAAATTTGGTTTTTAATTGCCGCAAGACTTGCTCAATAAATGTTCAATATGCTGTCAACCGTTTTCTGCCACAAGTTGAAACTTGACCAGTGCTGGATGCTATGAAACTGTTTTGCACAACCACGCTATTTCAGCACTTCAACAGCGTGCATGTGTGGGTAGCATAAATTTTATGGAAGATGGCGCTCCTCCCCTCATTGCAAATCCATTGAAGCAGCTGCTCAACATACATTTCGGAAGTGACAGAATTATCAGTCGTTACTTTCCAACAGTCTGACCGCCATGATCACCTGATCTTAAACATTGTGATTTCTGGCTGTGGGATTATCTGAAAAATTTTGTATTCAGTGGTCCGATTGCCAGCTTAGCTGAATTGAAGACACGTATTGCGCAACAAATTCACAACGTTACCACTGATACACTCATCTGTTGTAGTTTGTGGTAGAAAACTGTGGGGAACATATTGAACATTTCTTGAGCAAGTATTTCGACAGTTAAAAACCGATTTCTTCCAACTAATCTGGCAGAACCTTGACGTGGTGAATGGGCTTTCCGTGGTGTTGTGGCACTCACCTGAATGACTTGGAAGTCAATTTTTCAGTACAAAACCGATACAGGCATTCACATTGAACAGTCAGTTTGTTTAACCTGCAACTCCGCAGTGGGATACAAATGTCACTGGTAGCCGAACCCATTTAAGTTATGACAAGTAAAGCACCATCTATTACTAAAATGTCGAACTATTTTTTTTTTCTTATGCCATATCATTTACCCCTTCTTTGCGTATATTCAGGTAAAATTTCAGGTCATTCTGAGCAGTGAACTCTGCGCATATGACTCTTCATAAAATCATTAAGTTAATTTCACTAACATCATCGTATAGGTGTGCTTGAATCAGCAATTATTAAACCCTAATACCGGGTGTCCCAAACATGACCGACGATTTGAAAAATCAATTAAAGATAAACGGATGGTGATAAAATGTACGGTTTGTTGCATTCTGCTTAGGTAACCAGCGAATTTATTGTCACCAATTTTCAAAAATAGTTACAAAGTTCGTCAATAGATGGCGCTGCTGACTGGTAAAACTATAAAACAATGTTTTCAATGCAAGAAGCATAAGCCAGATTTGACGCCATTCGATTTTTTTTCTTTGCGGGTACTTCAAAAACCAGGTGTATGGTCACAATCCACAAACTGTAGATGAACTGGAACAATACATCTCTGCTGTTTGTCAGAACATTCAAACTGAAATGATTGCACGGGCGTCTGCGAATTTTGACCTCAGACTGAGCCACGTTGTTGCTGCAAATGGTGGTTATTTTGAAAACATTGTTTTATAGATTTTTCCCAGTCAGCAGTGCTATCTGTTGACGAACTTTGCAACTAACTTTGAAAATTGGTGAGAATAAATTCCCTGGTTACCTAAGCAGAATGCAACAAACCTTATTTCTATTGCCTTCCGATTTTCTTTAATTGATTTTTCAAATCGTCGGTCATTTTTGGGACACCCGGTAAAGGATTCAACCCTAATAAATAATTTTCCCTAATAAATGTAGTGACAGAAATTCGAAAATCGTTGGATGTGATAATCCTCGAGTCAGAAAATAGAAAGTAAAATATTATGAATTACAAGGAATAAAGTAATTAAAAAGACTGAGATATTTTGGAGTTTCTATTGAAAACAGAAACACAATTTAGGAGAAAACGTCAAAAAAGGCCAAAATAAAAAAAAAAGTTTAGAAGGTTAGTGTTTAAATAAATAATGCATAGTGAACTTTTTTTTTTGTATAATCATCTGGTCCTTATACTATTTTTATTTCATTTAAGTTACTAAATTTAATTATTTCCCTCATGAAACACATTATATTTTACTTTTAATATGCAAATATAAAAAAAATATCAATAACTTTAGTGAAAACATTCATGTAGAAAATAAGCATAACTCATAACTTTTAGGATTAATTCATGATAATTTAGCCGAGGATAAAAAAGTAAGCTTTTTTTAGGACATATTCAATTCATGAATATCAGAAGAACTTGTTTGAATAAAATTTTCCTAAACTTTACAAAGATGACTCTGGGTTAATATGAATGCAGTTATATGAATAAAAAAAGGTTTAGAAACTCTGATTTCTTTTTCATTTTGTATTTTAGTAAACAAAAATATTTAAATTCCGAAATATGATCGGTTAAATATCTTCTATTGTTTACTGTCGAAACGGTCATCCCAATACAAAAAATATTTATGTGGATACAACAACAAAAAAAGCAAATACTGAGAAGACGCTACGATGGATATCTTTCAAAAAATTTCAGAACTAGTATTTTAGTTTACTGCATATTAGATCAATGTTAACATGCCATGAGAATTTTATATAGGAAATTTGGATAATCATAAATTCAAAATATTTACCCTGGCTGAATTTTTATATTTTTTTTATGATTTCTTCCATAAGGATATTCTCAGATTTTTTCTTTTTTTTTCTGCAATCGAAATTCGAAATCAATTTATTTTATCTACTCATAAAACTAAATCTACATCTCCATGAAGAAAATATTTCCTCTAAAAAATTAAATAACATTTAAAATGGACTATAGAATTAATGTCGCATCCAAAGCCCAAACTGTGGCTGCCAATTTTATGGAAGGGATTGTCGCCAAACAACGACATTTGCCACAAGGCTGACCAACAACAGGTGTCTTTTTCTGCCGATTGTTAGCCAAAGAAAAGATTATTTCCTTGATTAAGGGAGTGTTTACCAGCGACAACAAATGGGGGGGGGGGGACACATCTACCGCTAATAGGTGAAAGACAATTTTCAACTCTGTGCCAATTGTGATATTACTCGCCAGGATTTGCTCTAAAATCTAAAATTTTTCAATGTTAATTTCTTATGGTTTATTCTCTAAGTTTCAAATTTGCAACTGAACAAAACATCTCTCTAGTTTTTGTTAAACATTTAAACTAGTAAGTAATAATAGCTACGAAACCAAAATATGTGATTTGGAAAAGAAAATTACGTCAAACTCCTATTTGACAATGTATAAAATGGGAAAGTGATGAATTTTTTTAAATTTCAAATTGCGGAAAATGGGAAAACTTTATAAGGTGTTTAAAAATCTGCAAAGGTGTACAAGACAACTTCCTCTTTATAACTTCTTTTTTTTAGCGTTTTTTCTGTAGTCGAGGTCATTAGTGAAGCAGTCATCATAGCATTTTAGGGTGGAGCTCTATTACAATTATATTTGGAAGGAGAAATTGGGGGGGGGAACACTTTAGTTGTATCTTTTTGCTATCACTTTTTACGTAGGTAGAGATAGTAAATATCTCCTACCTATATGTGGCTGTACTGACACTTTGATTGCACTGACTATAAATGTAAATATTGATTAATTTTCATAGAACTTAGCATGGCAAAGATATTAAAATTGTTTTTTTTTAGATGATTTTATTTTTGAAACTGATTTCAAAATTTATAATATTCACCGTTCACTATAATTTAATTCTAATGAATGAAAAAGCAATTTCAATTTATTTTCATTTTCTAATTTACCTATCAATATTTAAAAATTATTTGATTTTCGGAAAATTTATTTTACATCTAGAAATTGTCCTCAAATTTCTCGCAGGAGCAATAAATAAACATCATTTAAACTTTCTACACCACGTCAGTAAGAAACACCATCCATAAATTCAAACATTGTAAATACCTACTCTCTATAATACATGCAAGGAAAAAAAATTATAATTAAAAAAAACTAGTTTAAAAGTGTAATTATAATAATTTATTCTTGCAGTGGTCGGTTTCTGGAAGTCCATTTCAGCGAATAAGAAAACAGTTCCATGCATGTCTGTACTGTCTAAACAAAGAGTGGTCAACCTTTTAATACCTACCTCCCACTTTTGTATCTTTGTTAATGGCAAAGTTTTTTTACCGCCAACCGGTGCATATCCGCAGTAACTCAATTTAGCGCAAATGCGAAGTAAATTTTGAAAGGGGAGGTTTGCAAAAAATATGTACTTAAGTTGATCGTTTTATTTACACTTTATGTATATTATGTATATACATAAATAGCTATGGATGTCTGCGGAGCTAATTCTTTCTCTCTCGTCCACTTAGGGCCGCCCAGAGGGGGGGGGGGACTGGGGCACTTTGCCCCAGGCCCCCAACTGCCGGAGGGGCCCCCAATTTATTTTTTTTTTAATATTTATTAGATTTCCTCCGAAAGAAAATTCTGAAACTTGTACCGTACATCAAAATTCAAAATAATCTCCTGAAAAAAGGGACCCACAAAAAAATTTTAAAAAATTATTCGATTAATCAGATTTCTTGGGTCCCCAACAGAAGTTTGCCCCAGGCCATTCGAGAAGCGTCCGGTGAATTATTTCCTGTAATCCGAGTTTAGAGATGGAATTCAAAAGTAAACTGCAAAAGCCTACTTTAAAAAGTCAAACTCGGGAGTGCGTTAGCAGTGTATTCCATATACGAAAAAAACAAAATTTGTAACAACGGATAAAAATTCCCACCGCTCACCATGAAAGCTTGAATCGTCCACTAAAGGTCGGTAGGGTTCAGGTTGACTACCACTGGTCTAAACTGTGGTTAAGAGTTAAGAATTCTTGCTTTCCTCTGAGGGTGGTCTGTATAACTTGAGGTGGCACCAGAGGGCGATGTTTTAAAATATACGGTGTTTTCATAGCAAGAAACCAACAATTTCTTGGTGTTCAACGTAAAAAGTCAACACAACGTAATGTGCCTCGGAAAAATGTGCTTTATTTTGCTTTTTATTTTTTGACTGAAAAAAATGAGGAAATGGTCTTTTACGACTTGAAGAATACATATAACGTAAATCACCTTTTTCCACATTAAATGCAAGTTCTATTTTTGTCGCAAATAAAACCTCATACTATTATATTACGGAAAAATAAATTAAGGTAATATGAAATAGCTATAAAAACGTTAGACTTTTCTAAATTGTATACTCTGCTTTATTTCCCATTATATATTTCTGAAACTTATGTTTCGTAAAATAAAGCTAGTAATATGTTAATGCAAAATATTATTTCTGCATTTTTTTATTTCATTTTCCCTAAGTTCCCTCCATAAGCAATCTTGTCATTTTCAAAAAGCTACACGATGTTGTTGAATAACGTACTTTGCTGGGAAGGTGAAACATAATAACGGATATTAAATCTTCTTTTCAAGTACACTAATAAATCTTCCCACGTTTTCAATTACCCCGCGTTTTGATGTAATATCTGTTTACGCTTTGTGATTGCGTTTTATCCAAAACAGCACGCAGAGGTTTACGGTAATGATATGAACTCTACGTCAGGAAGCATCATTACACAAGAAAATGTAAATCTTAGCATTTCAGTTAGTTCTCGGAAATTCCTTTGAATCTGGAAATTACACACGCTTATGACTACACGAGAGGTTACCAGCTGTAATTGAAATCTCTTGAAGTTTTGGCATTTTAAGAATCCATTATAGGGGTTGTGCCTCTCTAGTTCTCATTTTTTGGGGAATTATTTTATTTTTACATAAGTCTTCCGGAATTTCAAATACGGCAAATATCTCTAGGCTAATAAACAGGAAATCCAACGTAAATAAAGCACAAATAGCAGTAAGATGCAATTAATTTGCATACAGCCGTTTCGAAGCTACATTCGAAACGGCCGTATGCAAATTAAATGTATCTTACTGCTATTTGTGCTTTATTTACGTTGGATTTCCTGTTTATTCCTCGAACACAAAGGTTTTATCTTTTCTTTTTATCTCTAGGCTGTTTGTATTTACACATAAAACTAAAATTCAAAATCCTCTGATAATATGTAGATTATCTTATAGAGCACTAATCGTGCGTGGGTTTAGGGGCATACAAATTTGAGCCTACAAAAGTTAGGTTACCATTGATACTTGTAAAAGAAAAATTATTCACGTTTCAACTAATGTAGTCGTTTTATTAATTCTGAATCATTAATTACAATCAACTAAATGTATATTTTTTTAATATAGTTATCATTATTATACCTTTGCATATCATTTTGATATTATAATGCTAATAGCATTACTTATATATTAGCCATATAAGTAATGCTTTTAACATTTTTTACATGTTTCATCTCTATGGATACGTAAATTTCGCATAAAAAATTGAAATTTTTCAACAAACAAACAAATAAAAAATACAATATATAAAATTTCGCATTTGTTCACAAAAAATATACATAAATTCAAAAATTTCTCATTCATTTAAAAAAATTACAATTTTACTTACTTGGATAGGTAAGTATCAAAATTCTTAGTTAAAAGCTAACATTTTAGTAGTGTCCACATTATATTCCTTAAAGGGGAGTGGTCACTTTTAAGTACCTTTAAAAGTATCTTTTTTAGCCCTATGTTCGATTATATATACTACTCATGATTTTTGCTTGATTTACATGAAAATATTTGAGTAACTGCCTAACATTCTGTTTATTATATATACAATATTTCAAGGTCATTAAAAAAATAAAATTATTTTTTATGCATAAAAAGTGAATAATTTTTTTAAATCGAGCATTTTGCAGTCAACTGCTGTGCGCATTCTGTCAAAATTAATTATTAAGGTACAATAATAATTGTTTACTATATGTGATTACAATACTTCAGGCAACAATATCCACCAACATTATTCTAAAATATATTAAAACATTTTAGAACGTGCTGTTTTTAATTAGAAATTACAAAATTGACTGAGTAAAAGCTTATAAAAAAATTCTTTAAGAAAATTAAAGTATGTTAAGATTCACAAATGTTGGTAGATTTTGTTGCCTGATGTATTGTAATCACATAGTAAACATTATTACTGTACAGTAGAACCTCGCTTAACGAGCACCTCGCATAACGTGTATTTCGCATAACGAGCAAAATAAATCGGAAAAAAATGGCTCGCTTAACGAGCAACATTTCGCATAACGAGTGACGGGGAAGGAAGTCCGCTCTTCACGTCACCAGGATCATCAACGGCCAAAAAATAAGTATTTCAGGGTAGTCATGGATTGTTCGAGAAGCAAATATCATGGGACTGGAGGATAACAATGATATTGAGGAGCTTGTGAAAGAGCACAACCAAGATCTGTCTACCGAACAGCTAATAGAATTGCAGTGTCTTTCACAGCAAGCAGTTGTAGAGGAGAGTTTGTCAGTGGATCAGGACGAAGAAACAGCAAAGAAACAATCTTCTGGCGCAATAAATGATGAAAGCATGGGAAACTGTTGAATCGAAAGTTATAAAGCATCACCCTGATAAGACGGTGGCTATGCGTGCTATAAATTTATTCAATGACAATGTGGTGACACATTTCCATCAAATTTTGAAGCGCTTAGAAGACCAAATGTCCCTAGATAGCTTTCTAGTAAAAAAAATTAGATATGTTTCATAAATTCGTAAATAATAAACTACACATGGATGAATTTATCCTTAAGAATTTATGTATAAGTAATTTTCTTTAAATAATAAACGTTACATCTAAAAAAATTTGAGTATTTTTTGGCATGGAACGTATTTCGTATTTCACATTAATTTATATGGGAAAAATTGTTTCCCTTAACGAGTGTTTCGCATTACGAGCAAGACTCTAGAACGAATTATGCTCGTTATGCGAGGTTCCACTGTACCTTAATAATTTATTTTGACAGCGCACAGTAATTGACTGCAAAATGCTCGATTTTAAAATATATATATATACACTGAAGTGCCACTGAATTAGGGATAGCAAAGCCTATGCAAATTGTGTAGCGCTGCGCATCATGTATGCGCAAGTGAGGGCGCTGTGGTAACTGCATATATAGCGCGTACTGTGGTTGTTCTGAATTAGTTGTTGGAATTGCCAGTATGGGTAAACTGGCTGATTTAGACGCCTTCGATTGCGGACAAATCGTAGGTGCGCGACGCATGGGCCATTCAACTTCCGAAATCGTCAGACAGCTAGGATTTTCAAGGTCGACAGTGTCAAGAGTATACCAAGAATACATGGATCGTGGAAAAAAAAACTAGCGATCGGGCAAACTAAACTGCAAAGGACAATTAGCCTTGACAGTGCGTGGTGAGAGATGGCTGAGGCGTATTGTACGTAGCCAGCGAAGCCAAACATTAGCTGAAATTACCAACCAGGTTAATGACGGTGCCAGTCGTACACTCAGTAGACTTACTGTGCAACGCTCGCTTGACCGTATGGGTTTCGGGAGCCGTCGATCTACGAGAGTACCATTGCTCTATACTCGCCATTGGGCTGCACGTCGTGCCTGGGCAAGAGAGCACAGAGACTGTGACTCAATCATGGTCTGGGGTGTTTTTTCGTGGCACAGTTTGGTATCTTTGGTTCTTGTACCAACCTCCATCAATGCAATTCGGTACGTAGAGTTGCTGGGTGATCACCTCCATCCGTTTATGATGTTCTGTTATCCGCACGGTAATGGAGTTTTCCAGCAAGACAACTGTACCTCTCACAAGTCTCGGTTGGCTACTGGCTGGTTGGATGAGCATTCCTCTGACTTCTCTGTCATGAATTGGCCACCTAGAGGCACAGACTTAAATCCTATTGAGCATCTTTGGGATGTTTTGGAACAAGGCGTGAAAGGCCATCACACAGCACCAAAGAACCTTACTGAATTATGGACAGCTTTAGCCAATATTTGGCAAGCCATTCCCGTGGAAAGTTTCCAGAAACTTGTTGAATCTATGCCTCGTCGTGTGGCAGCCGTTATCAAGGCCAGAGGAGGCCGAACTCATTACTAGGTAGGTATCCCTAATTCAGTGGCACTTCAGTGTATAATAAACAGTACGTTAGGCAGTTAGTTAAAAAAAGTCATGTAAATCAAGCAAAAATCATGAGTAATACATACAATCGAACATAGGTCTAAAAAAGATACTTTTAAACGTACTTAAAAGTGACCACTCCCCTTTTAAGTCTTTGCCTTCTTTCATCAGTTACTATGTTGTACATACTAAAATATCTCTGTATCTACTCTGTTAACAGGACTAGAGGATTTGTATAGTTGCCTTTGCAAAGTTAAGGTAGCAACATTTCGTTACAATTAAAATCTGTATAACATCAACAGGAGGCTCTTGGTTCACTGCTGTAAGTAGCTGAAATGCCCTTGACTTTGGTGCTCAAGAGACGCTCTTAAATCTACTAAATTGTTCCACAAAACTCTGGTTCATTTTTACAGTTAGATTTTTAAGTTGGACTCCGGTATGGACAAACGATCAGGATGAAATTCCGAGCAAATCGGAAGGAGAGTGAGATTTCTCACTTAAAGACCACGGATGGTCTTAGTTAATCATTATGTTAGTAAATTATTACTATTATTACTTAATTTCGCTTAAAAAGCCGTTTATCACTGAGTTTTAGTAGTAAAATATTAATTTTCGCAATTATTCGCTAATATCGGGAAATTTCGCATTTATTCGCATCTATTTCGTAAATACGAAAATTGCGTATCCTTACTCATCCCTAATGCTAAAATCAAAAGCTATTTCTCAATCATCAAGCATATTTAAATCTTTTCACCCTGTTTATGAGAAAATGAGACATTCAAAAATGTGTGTGCAATATGTATAGAAAGTAATGTACAAGTAGAGTTATAAAATTTTTGTTAAAAAATTGAGGCGTTTCCTTTGAAAAGCGGGTAACAAAGGTTTTTGAAAAGTATTTTTTCACTGATACAAGAGTTTTTTTCCAAGGCTAATGGCCTGGAAAAGAAGATTAGTGCCTAGCTAGTTTGGTTTAGTTCTGAGCTAGGCACTTACCTCCTTTTCTACGCCTTTAGCCTTGGATAAAACCCTTGTATCAGTGAAAAATTACATTTTAGAAATTTTCGCACTTAACTCTTTTCAACTGGAAACCTCGACTGTATAAAGCCAGAAACACCTTTGCCACAAGGAACATTCGAAATTTCTTTGGATAGGGAACTGTGACATGGAATTCGACTTTGTAAATATATTTTATTATCTCATAGTCTTCATACAGCATTGATTCGGTTCCATGCACATTCTAGTGTATCTGTTTTATTATGTATGTCCTAAGATGTATGTGTGTTGGGTTCGCGCCTGTATTTTGTACCGGTTTCTGGAAGAATGGTATGTACCTCCCGGAGGCAAATTTAGCTTAAAAAAGAGAGGTTTTGTATAAGAATAAAAGCGTGACTTGCCACCCCTTCTCGGCTGTAAAGGGGTCTAGCGTCACCATAGCAACGGCCTAGCAACATCTTTTAGCCAATGAGAGCTGAGAGGTGTTTGTTCGAGGATAGCTGACCTCTGCTCCCTCGAGTTCAAAAAGAAGTAAGAAATAAAACGTTTTTTGAGTCAGTTGGAGTTTTAGCAGCGACAGATATAGGACCTCGTGGTGGTCCTATCGATCCTATCCACCATTTTTTTTTTGGCTTGCTTCGCCGATTCCGCTGGTCGACTTATGTGAAGCGAGATGCTTCTATTCCATACGAAGGTGGTGGTAAGTTGATATTATTTTGTGTTATATTTATCAGGTGAGAGCACTGTGATTTTATTTTGTGTAATTTGAACTTTATGTGTTATAATAATCTTTTAATGTATGATATTAATTGATAGGATTATCTCTGTAAAAGTTTGTAATCAGTGTATAAATTAATGTAAGTAATATGAAGAGAAATTAAATGGTTACATTAGATATTAAATTTGAGTACGTGCTCTTCAGTTATTCTCAGACATGTGTCAGAGTGAATTTTTCGAATTAATAATTTAGCAGAAAAATAAATAATTAAATAATAAGCCACTATACAAAATATGCTAATTAGCATATGTTCTAGCTTAATTTAATATATATATCTTAATTTAATATATATTTAATATATATATATTTAATTTAATATATATACTTAATTTAATATATATAAAATTCACTCTGACACATGTCTGAGAATAACTGAAGAGCACGTACTCAAATTTAATATCTAATGTAACCATTTAATTTAATATATATATATTAAATTAAGTTAGAACATATGCTAATTAGCATATTTTGTATGGTGGCTTATTATTTAATTATTTATTTTTTTGCTAAATTATTAATTCGAGAAATTCACTCTGACACATGTCTGAGAATAACTGAAGAGCACGTACTCAAATTTAATATCTAATGTAACCATTTAATTACTCTTCATATTACTTACATTAATTTATACACTGACTACAAACTTTTACAGAGATAATCCTATCAATTAATATTATACATTAAAAGATTATTATAACACATAAAATTCAAATTACACAAAATAAAATCACAGTGCTCTCACCTGATAAATATAACACAAAATAATATCAACTTACCACCACCTTCGTATGGAATAGAAGCATATCGCTTCAGATAAGTCGACCAGCGGAATCGGCGAAGCAAGCGAAAAAAAAAATGGCGGATAGGATCGATAGGACCACCACGAGGTCCTATATCTGTCGCTGCTAAAACTCCAACTGACTCAAAAAACGTTTTATTTCTTACTTCTTTTTGAACTCGGGCGAGCAGAGGTCAGCTATCCTCGATCAAACACCTTTCAGCTCTCATTGGCTAAAAGATGTTGCTAGGCCGTTGCTATGGTGACGCTAGACCCCTTTACAGCCGAGAAGGGGTGGCAAGTCACGCTTTTATTCTTATACAAAACCTCTCTTTTTTAAGCTAAATTTGCCTCCGGGAGGTACATACCTTTCTTCCAGAAACCGGTACAAAATACAGGAGCGAACCCAACACACATACATCTTAGGACATACATAATAAAACAGATACACTAGAATGTGCATGGAACCGAATCAATGCTGTATGAAGACTATGAGATAATAAAATATATTTACAAAGTCGAATTCCATGTCACAGGAACATTTTCTTTATAAACATCATTTGAACGCTTACTTTTCCATCTCTTTGAAAACATATACACTATGTGTTCGGAGGTTTAAAAAAATGATAATTTTTTTTCTTAGATTTAAATTACTTAATTACTTTGGAGAAAAAATTTAATGTACCTTTTTTGAAAAGTACAATTTACACTTTCAGATGTTGGCGTTGGCAACTCTACACGTAATAACAGACACAAACAGTTGGCACAAAATATTAAAAAATCAGTACAACAGATCCAGCCAGGAGAGTATTCATTTTATAACAAAAAACATTCTAGAATTAGATAGATCTTTAAAGCTTTAACTTTGTAAAACAAGTGCACTTGTAAGTAACAAGGCGATAATTTTTTCGCTTCATATTTACACTAAAAAGTTTTCTAGAAAGAGGAACATTTCAATTCAATTCAAACATAAAGTGAGTTTACTAACTCGAGACAATCAAATTTAACCCAAGATAATATTTTTTGGTTGGAATTAAAAATAGATGAGTTCAATGGTTTTTTCAAAATTAGTTGGTTATTAAATAGAATTTTGATATATTTTAATCAAGAAAAATATAAAGTATTTTGTTACGAGTTTAAATAAAAATTAGAAATATGTCTTTTCCAAGCTTTTGAAAAATTTACGATCTTAAATATACTTTTGTAGTAATTTAAACAAGATAAATATAGAAATTTTTTTATGAGTTTATATAATGTTGGAATATTTCTAAAAGTGTAAAATAAGTTACTTTACAAATTTTAAGGCTAAGCATATCTTTTATTTGTTCAACATCACAAGCTTTTACTGAGAAATCTTTCATATTAGGGATTTTTTACTGAACCGACTTAGATACCATTTATCCGTCACTAACAAATATAATTTTATCTTACATATCAGTAACAGCTTTGTATACACAAGTATTCACTGAATATATAATGTTAATAGGTTAAATTTTCTTTTTCTTATTTATTTGCTATTTTTCCTAATAGCACTGGTTAAATCAGTTAGTAAGCATGTAAGTTTCTGAAATGATTCCTTATCCATCACAGTGCCAAACCACTCGAGAGACAATATTACTTGCATATTAACAGCAGTCGTTGAGACTTTGCACTTTTGTAAATTCGTCCCTAAGCATGACCGGTGATCATAGAGACTTGCACAAAATCTATGCAACTAACTATTGCACAATAGAACTATAATTTTAGAAGTCAGGTGTATAAAGTGTGGGTGCAAATCTTCAGGATTCATGAACCGAGACTAATATTTGCCTCCATGAAGCTGCTTACTTTAGGAGAGCATGACTATGCATAACTTTGAGGAAAGTATTTACAGGATTATTTAATTGAGGACTTGAATTATCGATTATGTAAATGAAGTACATATTATATCGTGAAAAGCGAGTGTCCGCTATCTTTTCTCCATTCCCTTAAGAGAACATGTATCGAAGATGGAAACCATACATTGGGTGTTAACATTATAACATGTCCTTAGCATAACCTCAGTTCTGCATATTTAATCTTTTTTCCCATGGCAATAGCGCTCTTGGGGTTGCAAAATGTTCTACATTGTATTCAGGAAGTGAGTCGACGCAAGTCGGTAAATTCATTAGTGGTGGGAATAATCGAATGATTCCAATAATCGAGTTGTTTGGTATTCGAGTCATTTTCCATAATTGATTATCGATGATTATAAATACTTAAACAGCACTTTACTTACTTACCTTGAACTGTATTCTGTCAGAAAGGCACTAGAAAACTTCTTGGCTGACCCCCCCTCCCCCATCACTGGCATATGGAGTCGTCCTGGCAACCCCCTCTTCCTAAATTGCGATAGAGGTCCCAAACTGCACTCTCTAGGCTTGCTAGTGGACATCTCTGGAGACTATCTTTTGATGGGGAAGAAAGGTATTTTCCATCTCCACTGGGCCATGTCCCTGAAGCACATTTTGGAATGTCTGGGTCTTACTAGAGAAAATCTCGTTACTAACTCCCTTCTCGCCATTGATTTTGCCCGAGTCAACAAACCCATGGACCTCATCTGAAATTATTTCTGATGCCCGATGATTAGAAACAACAACACAAATACTTGTGGTATTGTCTCGTGACCTCAAGTGTGCCCGTTTCTTTACTTGCTAGTGAGACTACGTTGTGATTGAATGTGTTATGTTTGGAAAGAATCCCTTTGTTGCTATGATAACGATAATCATTTCCGGTTTTCAGTATGAATAGAAACTAGATCTAGGCAGAATCGCTGATCAGTTTAAAATAATATAAAATACGAAAAAAAATAAAATGACTAAAATAAGAGAAAACTTACACATTGTCACACATTGTCGAACCGGTTGTTAATGTTCCAAAAATTCCCCAACCCAGGTGATAAATCGTGAAGAGCAATGGATCTTCTTGAGAATTGGCGGCGTTCACGTTCTTGTGTTTTTAGTCTACCTGTGGCACTGTTCGAAGGTCGTTGGTGGTTACTTGGGTTGTCGTGCTCGTGCTTATTGTAAGCTATCGTGCTCGTTTTTATTACTGAGCCATAGGACTACATTTTAACGTATAAGGTGTAAATAATTGATGTATAATAAATTTTAATACAGTCCACATTTTGGGGATTATTTGAAAGTCCGTAACACCGGGGACAACTGCACTGCAATCGAATGCATTACTTACCAGGCCAGAACGGTCACATTCATGGTAGAGGAATACAAGAAGTGATTCGCATTAAAATAATTGAAAAGTTATCGGGAGAATGAAACAAATGGGAGGAGTTTTAGAATAAAATTAAGTTAACAGGAGAGGAGAAATAATGTTAGCTCCAAAGATACGCCCGAGGGTGCTTACGATTAGCACGAAGGGAAACGTTATCAGGAAAATCTGCAGTTGCAATCATACCTCGGTACTCGACGCATTTCGACCTGAAAAAATACGTCGGTACTCAATGTTTTCTCGGTACTCGTCGCATTCCGAAGCGAAAAAAGATGCTTCGGTACTAGACATTTGCAAGTTACTCGTCGCATTTCGAAGCGAAAAAAATGTTTCGGTACTAGACATTTGCTCGGTACTCGTCGCATTTCGAAGCGAAAAGAATGCTCGGTCAAAATTCTACTGACACCTTGCCAAGTCGGACTGCGACCCTTGTGGTGCTATAATACACCGGAGCCGCACTCCGCAATCCGAAAAGCCTATATGGACCTGGTATGGGTCGGAAGCATCAAGAACAACAAAAGTCGCACCTTTATATTTTGGGCCAAATAAGCGTGCTAGAGAATTTTTGTTGTAGAAATTCTTCAGTTTTCTTCAGTGGTAAAAAAGATGCATAGCTTGGTTATTAAAATATAGTTTTTGTTAATTTATCAGCAAAAGCCTCGTAAATCTAATATTTAAGGAACGTAAGAGGGGCAGAATTTATACCTTTATTCTTTATGGTATTTAAAATAAATTATACGTAACATGCTTTGTAATACAATCACTGTGTATATGTATTGTTATGGTTACGTAATGTAAATACAGCTAGTATGAGTAATATTCAAGGCATCTAACTGCCACAAGAAAAACAAGTCATCCATAAAATAACGTAATGAACAAAACGTACATAGTATAACCACTGAATAGTCTCCCTTTTTTCTGAAACTAATCATCCAGTCACCCGCTAGAGTACCTTAATCGAAACGATCAACGATAAGCATTAGATTAGCATAGCATGCCGGACAAACGAGTTATCTAACATATAATCATCTAGCTGAATTACTCGAGTACCGGGAGCAGGAGATTAAACAGCAGAAGTATTAGATAACAGGGGACGAGAAGCTATCTCCTAGAAAATAATCGTCCTGTTTCGAGTGATTCACTCGAGTAGAAAACGATCGTTCTTGCTTCGAGTGATTCACTCGAGCACTTTCGCACACTCCAGTTACATGTTATCAGAGAAATAATCGATCCAAAAATCCCTCGAGTTTAAATTTCGTAATCGGACTATTCGAGGGATTGGCAATTAATTAATATTTTCCAGTGATTCATTCACTCGAGTTATTTCTTATCACTATTCTAAATGCTTTAAGAAAGAGAGCATTTCTCGGTAGTCCAATAAACCAACAAAGTTCGGTTATCCAATAAACCGCTAAAAATTTGCACTGCATTATTTCCAAACCACTTTTAAGGACACAAGCCATTTCACTTCTGCATAGGGGCAACTTATTCTTTGACATAAATTTCATCCTCAAATCCTCGCTCCCGAGTCTGTTTAGAGACTTGACAGGAGTTGTCATTAAAGAGACATAAAGTCAATGCGTGACACCGGTCTTTTCAAAGATGTATCTTTTGTGCAACTTTATACAATTTGGTATCTAAGTTCTGCTGGATAATGTTATTTTATCCAAAGCTTCGGATTTCCAAAACTGATTCATTAATGCGGATATCTTAGTTCGCCTTTTCCTGCTTCCCATCTTTTGATTATTCTTCCCGTATCAAACAGCTATCTTGATATAATCCTTCCATATTACGTGTCTGGGCTTTTTGTGGGATATTTATTTTGGGCGACTTGTTTTACTGATCGGTATCTATGCTTTGCTAGGTCTTGCAATCTTTTCCAAAGCCCCAGGTCTCCAAACCCCATTCAATACTGTAGATATCTTGGTTTTTCCATTTCCGTGCTTCACTTTTTCCGTTTATGCTACCTATGACAAACATTTAGCACCGTTCTTCTTTATCATGGTTCTAATTTACAACAGCATCTGTTCATCTCCTGAGATTTGAAAGAATCGGAAGCGAAAGATGTAAAAATGCTTAATATTTTCTGATTAGCAGCAATATATATGTCTATATATGGGCCAAAGGTATCCTTGTGGTTGCACATAAGCTTTCCGTGCTTAGGGTCGAAACCCGACGAAACACGGCGCTTGGCGCTTGTCGGATGAAACCCAACAAGCGCCATTAAATGCCTCCGTGTCTGGACGGATATGGACACGTTAAATCCTTAGACCGAAAAGATAGAATCCTCTCTATGAGGTCAGAGAGGATGGGAGAGAGTGCGATTCCCCAGATGCCACCCCCTGGGGGTGCATGGGAAAAATTGAGGTGACATCTGGCTAATTCGCCTTGTGGTGTCATTATAAATCGGCGCTCGCTAGCCTATATGGAATTGGTCTGAAATACTTCCGTCTAGGGCAGGGGTTCCCAACCTTTTCCCTACATAGACCCCTTTTAAAAGAATGAATTTCTTCATCGACCCCCCACATTTTTCTGTATAATATACAGCATACAACATAATTATAATACTAACAATTTCACTTAAAACACTTAAAGATAACAATTTGACTAAGAATATGAACAAAAAATTAGAAAAAAGGTTCATTAGGTTTAGGTTTTATTATTTTTGTACTAATTTCATTTTTAATTTCACAAATATAAACAAGATTTCAGAAAAAAATGGAATTACACAAACATCACCAACAGAAAAATGAAACTGCTTCTGATTGGTTGCATCGGGGGGGGGGGGGGGCATGTGCTGTTTAAGGTCCAGTGGATTTCCTCGTTCTGCCTAGTGTTGGTACACAAATAAAAGCCGACAGCGGCATTCGAGGCATATCAAAAGCATCATGACATTCGAATTTAGATGAGTGGATCACTATGCCGTAAGCAAATCTGTATTTATAAATATTAAAGCGTATATCATTATCTCATAATTTCATTTCTAAAAAATTAAATTAAATTTTAAAACACAAAAATTTATCATAAACCCCCAATATACCCCTGGAATACTATAGACCCTTCCACCGACCCCCAAGGGGTCCACCTGGACCCCGTTGGGAATCCCTGGTCTAAGGGTATTAGAAACAACCACAACAACAATATTTATTTACCTTGGGATCTCAATTTTTTGCATGTAATTTACCCAAGAAAGCTTATTCTACCTCATAAAAGTCTTTAATATATACGTTATACATCAGTTGGGACTTGAACAAATGTGCTATCATCTCTCCAAATTGTACCATGTAACACACTTCGATTTCTTTCCAAGCTAATCAAAAATAGAAGATGATAATGCAAACCGTACTCCTCATAAGGTACTCCTCATAAAGTATCGACTTTTCAGTTAACGTTTGTGCAGAATCTAAGACATTTAGCATTCAAATACCAAGTAAAAATTTACAAGGAGATTCAGCTTTTATTCCCATTATGCGAGCAAAACTCTTTTTGAAATAAATTTGGCGGAAAATTTAAAGGAAACTCTAAAAGATATAAAACAGAATTTTAAAACACAATCAAATAAGAAGTTTTAGTTAAGGTAGCATATCAAAGACATAAACAGCAGAAAAGGAATTTTAGCAAACAATAGCAAACTCTTTTACGTAACATCAGATTTAGACTAAAAATTTTTCCTTGAGAATACTCAAATGAATGCACATTAAATAACGAAAAAAATCTTGAATTGTAATCTAGTGGAATCTTTTGGATATATAATTATGTTCTTTAAAGGATTTCACAGAACAATTTGAATTCACGGAAAATAACTTTACGATACGGACTTAAAATATTTTGGCAGAAGATTAAACGAGATTAAATTACGTTTCTAGAATTATAGTGGTAAGAAACTGGTTATTTTTTTCCATATATAATATAAAGCTTCTTTACCAGAACAGACGGGAATTAAACTTTTTCCAGTTTATTTGTGATAAGCAAGGAATTGGCTTTATTCATGGAGTACCGTTAAACATTAAGTTTAATCAAATAAAGTATATAATCCGGTTCTGAAATGGCTTATTATAATATAACCGAATATTAACCAGATTTAATTTATCCGTTTTACGCTCCCTACAAATCCTACTTTTCATTTATTTTTTTCTTTTGTTAGCTGGGTAATACTTTAACTTTTCGAGGGAAGCATTTATAGGAGATTATACAGGATAATCTTTTATGTAAGATCCTTATGTTTTTATGTACCTTTTATAGTAACTTCTATAGCTAATTCTAATAAGGTGTAATATAGGAGATTCACTAAGGATTATTGAGAAAAAGCACTATAATTTTTAAAAAAGGAGAGTATTTTAAGCTTAAACATGAATGTGTAAGGGTTTACCTCTTCACAATCACAGAGGATACTGAAAATGTCCACCATCGGTATCCAAACAGAGATGAACTCGTCGCAGCATATGGTAAGGACTTTGCCTGAAAACAAGATTCACAAAGGAGCAACAATCTCCACCGTTTGCAAGGTGGATATTTTTTTTCCCGATTTTTTTTTTAACCTAAAAAATCTTGAAATTTTTTCCAATTAATCGTTAGAAAATGTTTTTACTCCTTTAAACTGATGGCAGCAATAACCATTTTTCTGCTCATTTAACTGGAATACATTGAATGCAAGTGAAAAGAAAACAAGATTTAGGCGTTCGCACTGTGCGAACGGCGCCCCTGAAAGGGTTAATATTTACATTATGCTTTATTGGCATTTCTTGGATAAATATATGCTAATTTACAAAAGATTAAAATTAAACAATATATAAAAATCGTGGTTTCAGGATGTCGTGATGCATCATTCGGTTCTGGTCATTCTCTCCGGATCGTGGCTAGCGATGAACTAAAGTCTCTCTCAAGCCGAAGACGTCTTACTCTCCGCCGACAATTCGGGTAACGCCTACTTTGCAACTGTTCTCTGCGGCGGCGTCTTCTTAGGTTCTAGCATGTCTGGCTATTGCATTCGCAAACGCCTGCCAGACTTTTGAGCTCGGCAAAGATGTTTGTACTCAATCATAAACGGGTGGGGGGGGGGTGAATTTTAAAAGCTATCTACCCCCGAAATGTCAAGTCGGTGCCGGAGCGTCTGCACCTTTGGTTGACAAGGCGTTTGTTCATTGATGAATCAAGTCAATTATAAGCGTGATTCCGCCGGGTGGGTTCTCGGGAATTTATGCGTAGGGAAAAGGTCGTAAGTCATTACAATATTGTCATCTGTACATTTCAGCATGTAGGTATTTATTGCTTCAATTTCTTGCGTGATCTTTTTCAGCAGCTGAATAGTCCGAGGCTTATTGCTGCTTCTATCGAGAAACGTAAGTATATTCAACCAGTAGCGCCCTCCTTTGCGAAAGAAGAGGCGAGAGTGAAGAGAAAAACTTGATCGGTTGAGAGAAGAGGATGTGTCACTTTGGACCATTAGGATCTTTAAATGTATTTATGTAAATAGAAAAGTATAAATCATTAAAAGTCTTTAGGTGAGCAGTCTGGAGGGCACGGTGGCCCAGTTGGCAAGAGCAGCAGGCCAGTGATCTGAACGTCCCTGTTTCGATTCTCGTCGCTGAAAATCCCCCGCCGCGTTCACTAATGGCGGCCGGGGCTCGCAAAATAGGTCGTGGCTGCAATGTCCTCCAAGTTCTCAAACTTACCTCTGGAGGTGCGGGGTCAAGTGTTCCGGTCTCGTCACTTCACTCGGTTCAAATTTACGGGACTGGTCATTTAGCCAAGTCGGACTCCGACCGTTGTGGCGCTTATTCTAAACAGGCGCCGCCCCTTTCAGACCAAAAGCCTATTAAGACCTGGTGAAGGGAACCTCCAACCAGGGAACATTAGGAACAACAACAACATATGAGTAGTCTTCTTGAGTTATTGAAGTGCCTTCTCTCGCCGAACCACCAAAGAATAGTTTTCGAAAAACAGTTGCGCGACAGCTTCTGCTATATCGACGTAATTGTGAAGAGGTAATATACTTTGTGCTGAAATTTCAGCTTGAAATGTTTCCCCCCTGCAAAACAGAGAAGCATTAAATGCTTCTCTAATCATGAAGAAATTTTTAGAAACTGAGATGGCATAGAATAGAAAGAGCGCGAAATCGAATCCCGACAATCGCCACTGAGAGCATTTGTGTCTTATTCCGGAATGGACACGTTTAATCCGCAGGCCGCACATTCCTTCTATGGTATGAAAGGTGTTGGAGGACGGTACGGGCCCACCAGATGTCTTGCCTAGGGTGCTCGTTCAAAATTGTGTTTGATCTGGGTATAAGTGGGACGTCTATCGATGCCGTTCCCTAGAGTCCATAGACCAAAAAAAACAGGAGTCACATTTCCTCTCTCTTCCGCTAGCTATGGACCTGGACGGGAATGATTTCAGTCCTAAGATATAGCAAAGACAACAATTTTAAGATGCTGAAACTCGTCGGGTGCTGAAGATTGACTACTTGTTTCTCTTTGTGTCTGAACTCCTTGCGTTTTCACAGATCATATCTCAAGGTGTAAGATTAGCTAAACAAAATGAGCTTTGCTTGTTGTGGTCTAATTTATAGAATCTGCACTGATAATACAGGTTGGAAGAACTTTTGTGACAATACGCTATTTCTCTGATTTTATTTAAAATCTTGGAGTTAGACAGACCCGCTCGAATAGGACAGCTAAAGCAAGGACATGGCAGATTGCTAAATACTAATGGACATTCTAACAATAGACGAACAACATTTCCAAGCAACATACAGTGTACATTACTTCAATCAATTCATGGCTTTTAAACCATGATAAGTTCTGTAAGAAATTTTAGTTTGACCTTAGGGGTACGTCATTGACAATGACTTGGTACATTAACGATACACCGGAGAGCAGAGCTCCATATCCTCTAAGGATTATTTTATGTGGTTATATTTCCATTCTCATGATTAAAGGATAAGTGTATACTATATACAACGCTTGGCAACAATTAAAGGTGGCAGAATTAAGGAAAGGAGACATGGTGGCTAAGGATTAAGCTGAAGTCGTTGAGATAATCTTTAGGTCTATCCATCAAACAATAACAGGTTAGAACCAGGAGCGCCGAGGTATTGTAATTTAGAATTTAGAAGAGGTTGAAGGGAAAGTTAAGATTGGGGAAGAAGACCAGGGTGAGTAACTAAAGTGGCCTTAGGACACCTATAGCATTCCCTTGGGTCATGGTGGGGGAGGTTATCTATTTCTTTGTTTACTATGAATATAACATATTGTAGAAGTTAGTTGCGAGATCTTTAATGTGTTTCCCAATGGGTTCGATTCCCTAATCTCTATGAAGAGGCACGTTTCTGAGGTACCGGGACGCCTTCCTAATACCACGGAGTGATTTATTTTGTATTGTCTGCAATCGCTGGATATGGGTGTCAGCCGTTGAGCCCCCAAACAGGCACGGCGTACAACAGGATGGGGCGTTTTTATACCATATGATTTTATTATCTAAACCCATTTTATTCTGGTACAGGAGATGGCGTATATCCTTTCGTGGGTACTAGGTAATGCTCCCCTTTAAGCAAATCTCTTTATAAATACTTGTAATTATGAAGAGATGACTTGCATTGTATAATACTAGGGGCTACGCCCCTAGGCTCGCTACGCTCGCTCCTCTGTTATGGCTAATAGCGAGTTACATAGGGGTGATTCTCGGGCAATGTAACAGCTTCCATCCATTTACTTTTGTCACCCTTAATGCGAAGGGCGTTTCATCACTGTTGAATTATCATCTTTAAAATTCAATTAAAAATCGAAAATTTAAGAAAAATACTTGAAATGTAGTTTATATGAATAAAAGCTTTCAGCTTCCAGATTATGTAAAGATTTTCTTTGTAAGATAAAAACTCGAGGAGCATCGATATTACATCCACATAGGTGACGATGATTCTTGAACAACTGTGTTTCATTTTTTGATGAAAATATTAGTCTGTTTTAAAATATTTTTAAACAAATGAGGTCTAGTTTGAAGAGAAAAGTCTGTAGTTTTTGACTGTAAAAAGACCAAAATTCTACGATAATTTTTTGGCGAGTTATCGTAATTTGAAGATGAAAAAGTCGATATTTTTCCACAAAACATAAAATTAAAAAAAACTTAAAGTCCGGCGAAGATGAGACATGTCTTACCTTGGTCCCGTCATTTTTCTGCATCCATTGGTATCGCTCTCGACCCCATACCCCCAACGGTTTCGGAGGAGATAGCGTGACAAGTTTTCGACAGTGGCAGAGGGAGTTACTTTTTTTTAGAATAGAGAGACAAGATGAAATACTGCAAAATCAAGGTCAGTCCGAATATTGGACAGACAAATGAACATTGGTTATCACAGGTTACCTTACATAGGACAAATGAAGCCATTTGTTGATAAAGATATGAATAATACTGGAAATACTTTCTTGCGTCAGTTTATTAAGCTATAAAAATTAAGGCGGAAAGAATATCCTTTCGTTATGCTTTTGTGAAATGAACTGAACTGGGTCCGAGGTTGCTGGGCACGCTGAAGATGTCCCTTCATCCAAGTCTCGGAAATGAAAATAATTGTAAAAAGGCAGAAGAGACTGAACACAAACGTTTAGGTATTACAGAGCGTATGGCTATTAAATGTTCTTCGAGAGCCCTCAAGAGGATGACATCTTCATACCGTTTATAATCATTCCTATAAATTATTTTCAAAGAAGACACCCCAAAAAGAATGCCGTCATTAAGCATTCCTTCAAAAATTAGCTGATTAAGTGCCTCAAAATTGCCTACGCTTTCAAAAGGAACGAATAAAAAATATGCTCAAACTGTTATTTTTATTTTTTTTAAATAAGACGTAGTCAAATAATCGAAAAGGAGAAATTAATCTTTGCAATCGAAACTGTAAGCCATACAAGAAAATAAGATGGGGAAAATATGCAGTTAAAAGAGATTACAACAAGGTACGCCAAACCATTTCTCTTTTTTTTACTTCATGTAAGAGTTTTAATTTAGGGGATTATTCAAAATTTTTCCATGATTATTTTAAATACGAAATCTAGAAATAATTGAAAAAATGTATATTGATATAAAATTTTAGGAAAATAATACAAGTGTCTTTTTTTAAAGAAAATTACATGTCACGTCCCTACTTACATATATTTTGTTTACTACATATTTTAGTAGTCTTTACAGGTTACATATACGAGATAAGAAAACAATACTAGTGACTTTTATTAAAGAAAACTACTTGTAACATCAATACTAAAATACATTTTGTTTACTACATATTTTTGTAGTCTTCACAGGTTACATTTACAAGAGAAGAAAATAATACTAGTTGCTTTTTTAAGAAGAAAATTTTATATGACATCACTACTAACATATATTTTGTATACTACATATTTTAGTAGTCATCACAGGTTTCATTTACGAAAGAAGAAAACAATACTAGTGAATTTTATTTACAGAAAATTTCAAGTGACGTCAATACTAATATATATTTTGTCTACTACATACTGTAGTAGTCTTCGCAGGTTACTGTTACGAAAGAAGAAAATAATACTAGTGACTTTTTTTGAAAGAAAATTGCATGTGACGTCAATACAAACATATGTTTTGTTTACTACATATTTCAGTAGTCTTCACGGGTGACAGTTGCGAAAGAAATACACTTATTAAACTAAAACCTATTAACCTGTAGCATACGGGGCCAATTTTTCAAATTTTCCGATTCCCTATTTAGAACGGGAAATTTCATATCCCCTTTGTAAGAACAGCCATTAAGTGGGTTTATATATATATATATATATATATATATATATTCATTCTTGGGATACATGCTATTCCACCCCGTAAGGAAAACGTTAAAAAAACTTAATCTGAGATTTTAAATACGCATGAAAATGTTATTGAATAAAGCCGTAATTTTTTCTATTTTACACCTCTTCAAGGCACTGTTATATTATTTTTTTTTCTCTGTGTTATATGCCACCAAGGCATCACTATATTATTCGTTTTACTGAAACTCGAAAAAGGCAGAAATGTAAATCTATCAAATTGATATAATTAACAACATTATGTTAATGAATGCACGCTAATAGTTTCATGTATTGAAAACTTCCTCTCTTACAGTCCTCATGTAATTTTGTTGAAAGATTGCCTCGCTATTTATTCTTTAATATAATTTAAAAGAAATAAAAGAAGCATCGGACATGTATAAGTTTAAGTGCTTGACCGATCCTTCTAATGAGTAATCTAAATATATTCCTGCATGAAAATTCTAGTATAATTAAGATATCGAGAAGCTATCCGACTGAAAGAAAAACAAGAAGTTTTGCTTTCTGACTCAATATGTCCACAAGGAAAAACACTCTCAGAGAGTAATTGTAGGAGACTCCTGCTATTGACTTTTGGGGTGGACAGTAAGTAATGCATTTATTGTTCAATAAAAGTTATATAATGGGACTGTAGGCAGTTCTGTGGGATGCGGTTACATAATTCCTTTTACTACAAAAGACATAAAATAGCTGTTCCGGTATCATGTTCAAAATTTTATAATAGGCAATGTTTTCTTAACGCAATTAGAAGTTTTTGTTAAATTTTTTAGTAATATTTTCGTGTATGTTATGTAAAATATTGCTTTAAACTTCAAAATTCTTTTGATAAATAAGGAGATGGAATACGGCAATTTAAATATGTGAATAATGTGGTTGAAAACTATGTTATTCTTTTGGCAGAGTTATTCATTTTTTAGCGTGGGGATAAATACTAACACTCAAATTTATCAATTAAGTTAGGATATGTTTATACCTTTTGCAGAATATAGCCTTAGATTTCAGAAACCAACCAACAATTTTATTTCAAAAAGAAGTTGCAGTTGTTGCTCATGAGGAGGTGGTTGAAAACTGCATTAAAATTCAGGCAGAGTTGATACATTTTTTAGCATGGGGTTAAATACTAACACTTAAATTAATGAATCATGTTAGGATGTGTTTACACCTTTTGCAGAAGATAGAGGTAGCTTTCAGAAAGTATCCTATAACTTTACTAAAAAATGAAGTCGCAGCTGTTGCTAATGCGAAAGTGGTTGAAAACTATGTTAAATTCAGGCGGAGTTGCATTCAGGCGGATACATTTTTTAGCATGGGGATAAATACTAACACTTAAATTTATCAATTATGTTAGGATATGTTTATACCTTTTGTAGAAGATACCCGTAGCTTTCAGAAACAAACCAATGTTTATTCTTGAAAAAGTAGTTGCAGCTGTTGCTTATGCGGAGGTGATTAAAAACTACGTAAAACTTCATGCAGAGTTGATACATTTTTTAACATAGAGATAGATACTAACACCTAGATTTATCCATTCTGTTAGGATACGTTTATACCTTTTGCAGAAGATAGCCGTAGCTTTCAGAAACCAACCAATAATTTTTCATGCAAAGAGAAGTTGCAGCTGTTGCTCACGAGGAGGCACTTGTCCGGACAGCTGTCCTCTGTTTCTTACTTGTCCTCATTCTTTAGTTTAGACAGAGCCCTCCACTAGGGCTATATCTACTGGGTTCGTATCTTCCCCGCCCACTTAACTCATGGGAACACTTTCTGCCGTTCGGATTTAAAGTTACCATACCCAGCGTAGACATGAGTGTAATCAGTGCTTGTCGGGATAAAAACTAAGTTCCCCCGTCCGAATTCCAAACCGCTACCACCAAGCTGTTCGGGCACACTTGAAAGCAAAGTTAAGCAGTACATTATTATAAAGAGGACGAAATTAGTCTATTTTATTCTCTTAAACATTTTTCAATAATTCTGGTAAATGCGTGATTCATGTAACACTAAACAAAGGAAGTGGAAAAAATTCAATCAAATGTCTCAGTAAAAGATCTACTCTCTTTTAACTTCATTATTAAATTGATTTTAATTCTACTTAATGGTTAAACGAATTCTATTTATATTTATATTGAAACAAAAATATATATATATATATATATATATACGTGTATGGGACCTTAACACTCTCACAAATTACTTTAATTTTTTTGTTCATATTTTCGTCATGAATATTGCATAGAAATCTAATTTATATTTCTCCCTTATCTATCTTTATTTGTGAGATCAAAGATTTTTGCTGTTTTAAGTCAAACCGGTACTTAAATTTAATACATCTTTATTCGATTGAATCTCTGATGATAGTAGGAAAAAATATCACACGAAGATCTTTAATTTTACAAGAGTCCCAAACGCAGACCCCACCATGTTCTGGCTACGACAGTGTTGACATCTTTAAAGACATCGACTACTTGAGTCTCATGTAGGTGAACAAGCATTAATCCCTTTGAGGGGAAAGAACATGTATTTCTATACGATAGTCGCCTGTACCTTAATACAATGTAGACACCACTATACGGTGTAGGTGGTATATGCTAATTATTACATTTAGTAGTAGTAGAATAATTAAATATTGAAAAAAAAATTACGGGGCTAATTTTCCATAAAAGGTCAAAATTACTTCCTAAAATTTTTCAAAGAATTCTGAATCTGTAAATTCTATTCATTACATTTAAAAATACATTAATATCAAAATCACTTGTGCATGATGGGTATATATTTTTGATAACCTGATCTTTTTTGGTAGTCATTAAAATAAATTAATTGGATTTTAGATATGTTATTTAATAAACGATATAGAAGTAAGCATAAAAATCTTGACTTTTTGATAATATATTGGTTAAATGTTTATCTCAATCTAAAATAGTATGGAATTTTTCATTAAGAGAAATAACGATGTTCATTAAAAATCAAGCAGCAAACTACATATGGAAAAGCAATAACTATGTTAATTCACTGTCAGATTTTAAAATCAGCAATAATTTATTCCCTATTAAATGTTACGATGTCATTTTACAGAAATCGGAGAAAATTAAGACTCGAGAACGGCTCGTGGGGTGAATATTTATGAATCCTCCAGTTTGGGAAATAATCAGGAAAGATTTCATTAACCAGCAAAATGAATACATTACGTACTATTTTTAACAGTTTTGTTTCAACAAATATGTCAACTGCAGTTAGTATTTTTTAAATTCTGTCAAGCATATATTACAGAAAGTGCCATCTCCGGAAAAGATAGTTAATATTTCGTAAAAGTTATAAGTGGATGTAAATATTCAAGGTTAAACTACATTATCTGTCATCTCAGAAATTTACATGTAATGTAAATTGAATCGTAAGGTATGAGCTATATATATATATATATATATATATATATATATTTGTTTTCAAATAAATGGGGTTTTTTCTATGCATTATCGATGTACATGATTGCCATAGTGTCGAGAACTTCGATCAAAACCCGAATTTCTCTACCTAGATATTAATTTAATTTTCCTTTTTTAAATTAATTGTTTAAGAGATAAATATCTTGAAGAAAATGAACACACTGGTTTAGCCTATACTTTAATGTATCTACAAAATTAACTGTGGTGTAGAAATTGTCAAATAAACCCTTTTTCAACATCATAAATGATAGAAATTAATCTGGATATAGGCTAGAAGATACTAAAACACTGGTACATATTCATGGTTAAAATTTTATTTTGTATTTTTTAAATGCCAGAGAAGCGGCACAGCAGATTAAAGACGCTTTTTAGTACTTAACTTTTAAGGTATATATACAACATGAAAAAGGAATTTAGAAATCCTGATAATTGCTCAGTTTATAAATTAGAGCTAATGGATAAGTTATAAATTAGAGAGGCCCAAAGATATGCTGTATCATCTCCATTTGAAAATATCTGGATCTTCACTGACAGCAGGAGGGCCATTCAACATCTAATGAAATGGCCGCTTATCTATATATATATAAAAGTTCCGTGACTGACTGACTGGCTGACAGATAACGCACAGACCAAAACACTGAACCTAAAGGGCTGATATTTTGCATGGCGATCTTTTTTATAATGTAGGGGTGCACTATGAAAGATTTTTGAAAATTCTTCCTAGATGTTTTAAAATTAAATTTTTAAGCTGTTTTTGTAACCTTTTTTAAGTTTGCATTTAAAATAATAATCTGATTATTATAAAATGTATATCACGAGAAAGGTCACAAATGAAATCTTTAACGAATCTTTACCTTCATTTTCTGATTTTAGGTGAATTTTTAAAGATTAATTTTTAGAATTTAATGTATTAAATGATCACGTGGTTTTTTTCTTTTTGTGATACATTAAATTAATTTTTCTTCGCGTGCATAACAACGAAATGAATTTACAAAAAAAATTAAAATACGGTAAAAGATAAAATTTAACCTCTAGACTAATTGAGATGGAAGTTTTTTAAGAATTTAATTCAAATTAGTATGTTTTATGGATATTAAACATAAAGATTAACTGCATACATTCACCGTTGTATTTAATTTGAATATTTTCTTCTACATTATTTTATCTATAAAAATATCCGTTACAATTTTTTATAAATATATATTTCTTTGTTTTTTTGGCATAAATTGCATACATTGACCGTTGTAATTAATTTGAATGTACTCCATAGCAAAGCACGGGTATTCAGCTAGTTACTGATAAAACAAGTACCGACATCCTCTGTCTCCTTTCTCGATGGTGAACTCTAAATCAATAACTTTTCAGTCGATCCCGTCACATGTGGGTTTGTTCGGCAACGATCAGGCCGACCTACTAGCAAATAAGGGCTGTTTAAAGAATTCACCCCTGTTTGAAGTCCTAACTGCATCGGTGGCCCAATCCGTTTTTAAGTCCAGGCTGTACAGTGTTTGGAGAGAGCCTCCTGCTCGTCACTGGTATCCAGCCAAGCACCTTGATCTGACCTTGATCGATACCAATCCAGTCTGACCTGGCTCTTCTTCGCAGTGGCCATACAAATAGTATGCGCTTCGAGAACTCTACAAAGGCCTTCCTCCCTTGTTCTTGTTCTGCTACTCCTGCGAACCCTTTTCGCATTGTGAACTGTTTAGGTATCCCCGTCAGCATGATTGCAGCAATTCAGAATACTGCTGTTTCTCTTTTGGTCTCACAACAAAGCCTCGTGGACCTGGTTGAGCATTTTCTAGTCAAGGGGGCTTTCCCACAACAACAAAAAGGATGAAACTTTAAAACAGTTTTATTAGATATAAAAAACATTTCTCAATGACAAACGTGATATTTTACCTTCAAAGATATTTTTTCAATTAGAAACCATCGATCGAATCCCAAATTTTGATATTAAATTTATTTTATAAAAGAAACCTTCATTTATTTTCATTATGCTAGTTTTATTTATCCAATGTTTATTCGCTCTTTTGTATATGTGAGATATTGAATCAAAATTAACCCCCCCCCTGATATAAATAATTCTCCGTTTGAAGAGGAGGAAGCGCCTTATGCAAATGAGCGGCGCTTTTCTACTAGACGGGAATCCCCGTGAGTAGCGTACAGGCTTGACAGTGAGAGAGGCAACACTACGAGGCGAGGTCGGACGGAGGTGAGCGGCGAACGAAAAACAATTGGAGTGAAGATCGCTTTGTC
Source organism: Dolomedes plantarius (assembly GCA_907164885.2). Taxonomy (NCBI): domain Eukaryota; kingdom Metazoa; phylum Arthropoda; class Arachnida; order Araneae; family Dolomedidae; genus Dolomedes; species Dolomedes plantarius. Next base: position 182,653,004 of record OU015490.1, read on the forward strand.
GTACAGCAGCCGGACATTATCAAGTTTACCGAAGGCGGTTTGAAGTTACAGTTATCGTTCCAGCGACCTGGTGATAAAATGAAGACAGAAAGGTTAATGTGGCGTACGTACAAGCAGTGGCGTGTCTGAATTCCGGTAGGGTTTGCATAATACAACTACATGGATTGACAAACTCCATAAATTATTCTCCGTTGCCTGCTAGCAATTGAGTACTGTATTTATGTGGTCTAATTGTGTTCTAATAAATAGTTTAGTTTAGAAAACCTCGTCGGATCTTGTTAAGGGTGAGTTCGTTGTTTAGTATATACATTATCTTAAGGGCAAAGGAAACAGTAAACTTCACATATATTTAAAATCTACGAAAGAATTCCTCATGAAACAAACTGAAAAAGTAACTAAAACTATCATAATTAAAAGTCTGCTATTTATTTTCATAAGCGGGCTCGAAGTAACAGAGTGGTAACTCGTTGGTCTTCGGACTGGGAGTTTTCAGTTTGAATCCCAATGAACTCCATTAAACACCTTCGTGTCCACGCTGGATATGGTCACGTTTAATGCGCGGACCGGAAAGTTCTTCTGTTGGGTAATTATGATTCTAAACTATTCGTCGATAGTTCAGTGGAAAAAGACAACTCAATAAATCAAGACGACTGCTCATCGAAAGACTTTTAATGTTTAACACGTTTCCATTTACATATTTACATTTAAAAGTTCTAATGATCAAAGGAGAGGTCCAAAGTGCCACATCCTCTTCCCTCAACTGATCAAGTACTTCTCATATTCAACCCTTCTTTTTTTCACGAAGGAGGGCGCTACTGGTCTGAAATACTTACATTTCACGACACCTTCCATGAGGTCAGTAGGTGGGGAAAGGTATGAGCTTTCCATATGTTGCCTCTAGGAGTGGTCGGTGGAATTCGACCTGGCACCAAAACAACAATGGGGATTCGCCTGTATGCAGGTCCCGATAAAAAGTAATCAACAATTTTCGATGTTCTGTGAGAATGTCTCAGAACAAGTGCCTCTTGCATTAGCATAAAAAGAAAGAAAAACGATAAACTATCCTTCATAGATTTAATCGCTTTCTTACTCTTGTTACAGTAGCTGAATTTGTAAAATCGCAAAAACATGTACATCCGCGATATCTTTTAAGTATTTCCCTTATGCTCTTTCTCTGGGTTTTTTCTGCATTCATCTTCTTACCTAAAGTATTATAAATGCGATCTACTATTATACTTCTTTATTGAAAATAGAGCTCAATATTTTATATACAATCAAAAATTACTGTAAAAGTATACACTACTCATCAATTTTAGACGAAGATTTACAAGTTTTATATGTATTTCTCCGTTTCAAGGGTGACTTGCTGTGACAAAAAAAAAGGAGAGAGCGAGAGAGAGAGAGAGGGGAAACAAATTGAAAGTGATCTGACAGCAGATTAATTAAACACGAAGCACTGATTCAAAAAATATACATGTTATAAATTACATGTATTTTTAGGGCTCTACAAAATAAATGTAAATGGTTTCACATAAATAACAGTCAAAGGCTACTTTTAAAAATGGTTTTGTGATAATTTTTCCGTCTTCGAAAGTCTTGTAAAAATGAAAAGTCATAAACTATACGATTTCTTTGACTGATATAAAATTGGAAAGAATTAAGAGAAATTTTTTTTCGTTTTTCTTTTCATTTTTTTTTTTGGGGGGGGAGGGGTGCATCTGTCAACAGAATAACTTAATTGAATTAGCTTCAGGGGGAGGCAATAAATAAAATATTTACAAGAGCAAAATAGAAAATGTCTCATTTTAAACGATTTTCTACCAGCCCAATAATTATGTTGGCAACTCGATTTTAAAGAGATATTTGTCACAGAATTTAAAATTAAATAGATATTTGCATAAAATGCACGGCCGCGGTGGTCCGGTTGGCAGAGGCAGTGAGCCAGAGACCTGCAAGTTGCTGGTTCGATGCCCGTCGGCGACGAAACCATCGACGTGTACACAATAATAGCGGCTGGTGCACCCAAAAATCTGTCGTAGCTGCAATGTGCTCCAAGTTCTCAAAATACCTCTGGAGGTGCGGGGTCAAGTGTTCCGATCTCGTCACTTGACTCGGTTCAAAATTGCAGGACCGGTTCGTAGAGCGTGAGGCTATTCCGCTTATATGGTGCTTCCTTAAATAAATGGCCAGAAATTCAGAGGTGTATATAGCGTTAGGATAATGTCTCATCACCTGCCGCATTCGAAAAAAAACATAAAGTGCATGACAAGCACTGTTAAAAAATTTATACAGATACGTTTGTACCTCATTCAATATTTACCAGAGCAGTTGTCAAAGTGGGAGTGTTTTAAGATATTTTTATACGTACTTCCTTTAATACTCAATGTTATCAATAACAATTAATCGCTTCCTTCGTCTAAAACAATCTACATAATATATTTAATACGTTTAGCACGTGTTTATCATGTTTGCGTCAGTACAGGTGTTTAGAAGTATATAAATTGAGGTCTCATTATCCAGGTCAGCTAATTCTTTACCACGTATGAAATATAGGTGTCAGAAAAGGCGTAATTAAGTCTCACTCGACGTCCTTCCTCTGTTGCAGAATGCGTGTGATTTATGAATATTAAGCTGATCTTTTTGTCCCGTTTCTGTTAATAAATGATTATGTTTTGGAAATCAAGACAATGCAATATAAGATTATTACTATGCCCTATATATCTTGACAGCTTCTGTGCAGTTTACTTCCTCCTTAAGATAGTGTTACACGTTATTATAATTAAAGGATTTAATAAGGATCCCTCATTTCTGTTTTAAAATATAGTATTTATTACAACGATGACATTATATCAGCCATTATTGGCTCGGATCGGGTAAAGTTTGATTTTACGGGCAGTTATGCAACCGTTTCATTTCCTGTTCACTTTATGGCATTTATTAATTTTTATCACTTTATGTAAATCTCCTCTAGAGCTCTACTGTCGTATTTCTTGATTTCAGATATTTACATACTATGATAGTAAAAGGGCCTGTGGCTGCCCAGTGGTACAGCACGCTGGTTTTCGGTGCTGAGGGTGCTCGGATCGAATCCTGGCGTCGCGCCACGAAAAATGCCTCCGTTCGTGTCGTCCCGTCATAGGGCGTAATGCTGTTCGCCTATATTGTGCCGCCACAATAAAATGGGCAGTAAAATTACGGCGTAGTATAGGCGAATGCTTGACGACAAGTGCCTCCGCATTAGAAAAAAAACTACGATAGTATATAAACTTTTGCATTTTTGTGAGGAATATCAATGGTTTTCGACATCTCTCCATTAACTCCATTTTAGTAGCGATTTACTCGATCTCCATTAACTCTATTTTAGCCTTTGCTGTCTGATATACTGTCTATTCACTCCAAAGTTTTAGTGATAATAATAGAAATCTGTTTAAAACGTACAGTGAAGGCTGAAAGTTGTAACTTAAGAATTTCTGAATAAAGTCTAAATCCTAGAGTACAAAAAGTGCAAAATTTTAAAGTCATTTTTTAATATTCACCTCGTCCAATTATTCGAGACAATTCTTCATTATTGTGCATTATCGACTGATTGCCGTTTCGTCTGATTTCCATAGAGACTGGTACAAACAACAGACTAATAGCCAACGTTATAGATAGGTGGTGATATCTCATCCACGCTCATCAAATTCCACTCTACATAGAGACTTTGGACCATGCATATTGACTGTTCAATGACTCCACTAATTTCGACAACTCAATAGACTGTACAGTGATTCCGCTGAACTAGAGCATCTCTTCAGAACTTTTCAGATATTCTTCCCCATTACAGATAGTCCCTGTATTCGTCATTATAGATGATGCCTTCCACAGACTTCAAATTCGTCATTACAGATGGTTCCCCAGGTGAGGCAAATCACATCCGCCGAAAAAAGATCACATCCGCAGAATCACACCCGCCGAAAATTGGAGGCACACCGTCTGCACTTATTGTTAGCGACAGCAATTTACGGTGCAATTAAAGTACCCCCCAAAGGAGAGTAAATACGGGGATAGATATCCAGTCCTTTTGAAAAGAGCGGTAATAAAGAAAACCAATTTTAGTGACAACGGGGTTGCGTTTCCTAAGAAACGTAACTAATTTTATTAGGCTTTTTCCCAGGCACAAGAGAAACAGGTGGAGATTTTAAAGATGTTTTTCCTAGAACACCAAAATGGTGCAGGGCTAACGTCGAGACCTCCCACGTATTGGGGAACTAGTAAAAATTAAACTGTTCTATTTTTCAAGCTAAACTTGTTAATAGCTCAAGCAACCAAGTTACATTTAGGAAAACTAGCAAATAACTTATTTCTTAATTTCTTAATACTAGCACTTAACATTAATATTTAAACACACACTATAACGATAATCCTCGTTATACCAAGAGATTTGAGAACATAACCTAAATACCGAAAGGTGACAGGGTTACTTTGAGATACATTGACACTGTCACAAAATAACCCACAAAGTCGACCCACCTCCTCCAACCGCTCGATGTTGCTTTTTTCCGTCCTCTAAAATACCACTGGAGAGAAAGAAGTATTCACTATCTGGAGGAAAAAAACTATCCGAAGGAGTAGAATGTGCCAAAAGCCGAATTTCCTCATCTTCTCAGATTGCTACCCTGTTCAGCCGAGGTCTCTTTGATGTCTAAGATATAGATAAAGCGATCCAATATTTATAATAGTTATATATAATTGTGTAAAAGATTTTGATAACCTTTTCGCTGTCTAACTCTGTAGCAAGTAATTTTTCCTCTTGGATTTCAAGGCGAAAACACAGATGTCACAAGGTTGCCCTGCCGAGTGGAGCTAATTTGTGACACAATTTAACTTTAATTTCTCAATGGCTTAATGACAGGATTAGTGCAATACATTATTACGTAAGAAATGGATGTACCAATATTTTGTAATTGGTCGTTTTAGGCTGCTTTTAAAACAGATCGGCTGGCACAGGAATAAACTTAAAATCTGTCCCAAAGTAACCCTATCTTACGGTATTTTTGATTTTTGAAATTTAAAATCATCATACTTCCTGCTCATTTCATACAGCTACTCTTCATAACAGGGCTCAAGGTAACATTATGGTACCGCATTGGCTTTTGGTGCCAGAGTTTGCTCGGATAGAATCCTGACACACGCCATTAAATACCTCCGTGTCTAGGCCGGATATGGGCACGTTAAATCCGTAGACCGGAAAGTCTCTTTTATGATGTCAGAGAGGTTGGGAAAGGATACGATTTCCCCCTGATGTCCCCCCTGGGGGTGCTCGGTCAAAACTGAGGTGGCACCTGGCTAAATCGGACTCCGACCCTTGCGGTGCCATTCATAAAAACTGGAACCGCTTCCCTCTGCCCGATAGCCTATATGGACCTATAACGAGGATTTTCGTTTTAGTCTATGTGTTAATAATAAAACTTACGTGGATTGCAGGTAATTATGAAATGTTGAATAATTTAATCGCTTTTATTCCTTAACGTTAACTTTGTTAGCTTTAGCTATAAGCATTTTAGCTGGTTAAATCGACTAGCTTAATTTTTAGATGTTCCCCAATACGTAGGAAGTCTCTAAAGTTATGCCCTCCACCATTTCGTTTTTTATTGATAGCATCTATAAATTGCTTCAGCTGGATTTTTGTTGTCTGGGAACCCTCTTAAAAATTAGTTACGTTTCCTCGGAACTGCAAGTTCTTTTATCAATATAATTGGAGTCTATAGTAGTATGCCGCCCTTTTAAACAGGACAGGAAATTTGCCTTCCATGGATTATGCTAATTGATGCTTAAATTGCCGACTTGGACAATGAGTGTAGACATAGTGTCTCCTGTTTCCCCGATAGAGATCTGTCGGCGAGTTTTGTGTATTGCATCGTGGGAATCTTCAATTTCTCCTCTCTTGTGAGGGAGTAACGTCCAATCAAATTAGGCGCCTTTTTACGTCAGCTTTGGCTAGGCCAATCAGCTCCAAGTAAGCTGCCTGCGCTCTCGTTCTCGCTCCTACTTAGCAAAATTTTAGGTACTTTTTTTTGGCGGTGAATCGCCGTTTTCCTCCTACCGGGAATTCGCCCTACGCGCTACTTCTCGGAGACTCCCCGTTCCCATCCGAACGTTCGTTAGAGACCTACTGTCCTGCGTTCCCCTTTTTTGCAATATTTTAGTTTGTTGCAACCCTTGCTTCTGTTGTGCACTACTGTCCAGAGGTAAAAATAAGATATTCAGTGAGCCATTTTTTTTCGATAGAGATAGTTGTCTCTTGATATTTTAGCGACTAAGCGCCCCATCAGTTTTGGCCACGCCAATTCTGCTTCGGGGGGCTCTTTTTGTATATATTAATAATGGCAGATTAGTGAGATAGTCTTAGGACTTTAGACCTGACCGGTCATCTTTTTTTCGAGCTCATGTTGACTCGAGCTCACCTTCATCCTTGTATATAATTTTAACTTTGTACTCAAGAGTGGCTCAATGTTTTCTGATACAGAGTAAATGATTTTTTTTTTACAAAAGCCTTGGCATATTATTCAGTTCACTAGTTACATTACGCATTCCTTAAGATGTTGACAGTATTCTCCTGAGGTTTGTGTCACAGCGTATTCCACTACGATCCTGTATCGATTCGGCTGAAATTAAGTCTGTTTTATTTCACACTATGGACTGAAGGTATCATCGAAGTGCCATCAGCTAGCACCTTTGCCCATTTTCTTTGACTGCCGAGCATTGATGATTACAACGCTCCGCCTTGCTGTCGAAACATTTTCTGCACACCCGCTCTAGAATCTGCATTTGCCGAACACCGTTTTCCAACCTTCCGAACTGTGGGTCTCCTTCTTGAGAACTTTCTCGTCACTTCAACGAGCTGATATATCTCCATCATAGAAAGGGTCAGTGTTCAACTACTTCAATGATGCCGTGTAATATAAAATGATCCCGTGAACTATTTTTGTCACCTCCAACTACTCGTACAAAAACCCTTTTATAGAAAATGGTCCTGAGTTCTACTCCTCGAATATCTTGTTTACAGAAAAAACTGACTTGAATCGATTCCGTCAAGGGGTCATTATAAACAACAACTCTTCATAACATGTAAATATACAGCATCGATAATTTAAATCAGTTTTTAAAATTTGATGGATCATGCTTCAGTAATGTCACTTTCAAAAATGTCCCATGCCATACGTGCTCGTTACCCTAGCTGAAACGTTTCGTTGACTATAAAAGCAAAATTATCTTATGAAGAAGCCCTAGTAATCCAGGTTAAATTTTACTACACATTTACATAATTATTAAACTTCATAAATCATCTGATGTAAATTTTAATTATCTCTCAGGATAAATTTTACCTAGTGTTATTAGTGTGACAATAAAAACCAATTAAATTAAGTTTGCGTCCATTAAATTAAGTTTATAACCTATAACATGTTGGATTATATTCAAAATATGTTAAGTGGGGAAATAGAGTTTGGATCTACCAGAGTACAAATACTTTAATGAAGTCCCGTTCGCTAAGGGAATTACTTGATGCATACACAGGACACTTCGCCTGTACTGGGAATTTGATTGGTTTCCCGCCTTGGAATCGCGGCTATAAGAGAAACCTATTAAAATTTATTAGAGAAATTAGAAGGAAGTCTACAGTTTGCGTTCAAGATACAGGAAGTGGTGCTTGTAATAAATCTCACGAGACTGCTCGGTTGTGTGATGGTCAATCACGTCTCTAAAACTTGGAATTATGGAAAAATTATGATAAAACGTGGGTGAGTTGTTGTCATAGAATTGCCTGAATACTTTAAATAATTTCAAGCAATAGTCAACTTTCCTCCACACCGGTCTGTCCTACGCAAGTGGAATGTGATATAATAATCACGTGTATTATGATATCAAAATGTTGTGTTTTAACTCTCTGTGTAGTATTGACCCGAAAGGAAAACTGGACGACCGTGGTAACGAATGACCGCGAGATGTCATAAGCAATAGCCCAGATTATGCAAATATAAGACATATAGTTGAGTGTCCATTATAAGTTCTAATATCCTTGAAAATACTATACCGTTTTTAAGTGGTTACGCAGGAAGCTTAAGGTAGACTAGTGATAGCTCGTAGGCTTTCGGTGCTGAGGGTGCTCGGATCGAGTTACAACAGGTGCTTAAATACCTCCGTGTCTAGGTTAGATATGGGCACGTCAAACCCGTGGACGTAAGTCTCTCTTTAAAGTCAGAGAGGGTGGGAGAGAGTACGATCCCCCAGATGTCACCCCTGGCAGTTCTCGGTCATAATTGAGGAAGCACCTGGCTAACTTGGACTCCAACCCACATGGTGTCATTATATACCGCCCCTCACCCCGTTAGCCTATAAGGACCTGGACTGGAATTACCCTTTGGCCAGGGGATATTAGCCCATATTTGACCAAATATTGAAGAAAATGATTATTTTGTTCAAAAATTGTGCTTTAGTTTCATAAAGATACAAGAAAATATATAAAATTGTAAAACTTACCAAATTTTTCTTACCTTCAGATTTGCATGCTGTTCTATATATAAGACGACGGTCAAATCCACTGCTATGAAGCTATTTTTTTTTCGTTCTCAAACTTCTTTCAAATGAAATGTTAAGACACAGTTTTAACAGACTCCAACATCACATTTTTGCAAATAATTCTAGATTTTTTTGTACAGTTCTCTAGTTGACTACGACGTTGTCTTCCATTAAGGTTTTTCACAATAACGTGTTCATTTTGCAGCCTAAAAATTCTGGATTTCTTTATTGAGTGCCTAATTGCCTAACCACCTAATTCCTTGGTATAGAGAGTCCTAAATAATTTATTGTAATAGTTCTTCGATATTCCAGAAGTTAAGAGCTTCGGTTGGATTGAACAGTTTCGTTATCTTCCAGGCTGCAATTAACGCAGTTTCATAAGCATTTAAGAATAATGCCCAATACCACTTTTTTCCTTGTTAGAGGAAAAATAGTTTTCCATATGATTCTCAAATAAGTGTACACCCTTTTTATACTTATTGTAAGAAATCACGCATGGTGGTATGTCAACTTTTTGTCGGCTTCCTTTTACTCTTCTTTATACCTTCGAATAGCATCTTGTATGTTCAAAATTCGTGAGCAATGATACAACATAATTATCTTTCAAGCGAACTGCTGCAATTTCATTTCTCTCACCAAGTATCCAATCTTCCATACCTCGATCCGTTTTAGCCATTATATTTTAGTTGACTTTAGTCGACATTTGGCCATTCTGTTTTCTCTTACAGTTCCCGTAGCAAAGTAATTGCTTTTCCTCAGTCAAACGAAAAGGCCATAGGAGGTTAAAAAGTTATCCGTAAAAATTTTGTGCTGCGATGGATTTTTGACAATTGACAACAAACTTCCGAGAACTTCTTGAGATAATGGTACTTTGTTCTTTTGCACTTTTGATTTAGTTTTCTTTTCAAAAATTTGAGGATCCTATTTGTTGTTGTTTTCCTATCCCAAATTTTCTGACATAGATATGATTGGGTCTTTTTGCGCTCGTTGATATTGTAGGATATGAAATGGATATCCATCATAAGAAGACAGTACCCACAACTTATATCCAAAGTTGACTGGTTTTCCTTTCATAAACTTCTTGCAGCCATGTCTTCCGTAATAGCGCACCATTCTTTCATCAATAAGATGTTCAGAAAATACACCAAACTGCTGCAGAACTTCATCCAGTAAGTCATATATTGGACGTACTTTGTAATAGCGATCCGAATCAATACAGCTATTGTCATTACAATGCAAATATTTTTTTTTTATCTCAAAGTATCTGTTGCGTGGCATTGCTCGACTAACTAGTTCTGTTCCAGTATCCGGAGCATTTTCCCAGTACATCGTTTCACGAGGCAAAATGTGACATCCACTGTAATAGGTATGCCTGAATGGCAGAAGAATGTAGTAATGGATTTGACCCTTGTCCTATTTATAGGACGCTTGTAACAACGAAGTAAAAAAGGTGTTTTTATTGATTTTTGTTCTTTATTTTTATCTTACATAATGTTAAATATCTATTAAAGTGAAAATAAGGCAGAATTTTAATATTTTTTCATCCGACTTTTTTATACTAAATTTGATACATTTTCTTACAAAGCTCTCAAAATTGGCATATTTTAAAAATTCCTAATAAATAAATGTTTAAAAATAAAATATTAAAAATTAGGCAGTGTAATGATGCATCCTTTCACAGTAATGTAATACTAAAATAAATGCAATAAGAAAAATATTTTATGAGTATGAGCTAAAAATGTATGTTGTCCTATATTTAGGACGAAGGTCAAATATGGGTTAGAAACAACAACAAATGTTTACGCGATGCTATCTCTTTTAACCCTTCAGCGGGCGCGCCCGTGTATAAGGTGCAACATTTTCATAATTTTGAATGGTTTGTTTTTACATGTAGGGTTTGGATGTTCTAAGCAATTTCTATTCATAGCTACACCCTTTCTAATTCAGTTCTGAGTTTCTGACCTTTGTATTCCTTTCCATTCATTTTTAATCGTGATTCCAACAGAGGATACTTCTATGTGTTGCACTCTGTGCACAGCGCGCCTGGTCATGTAAGAAAATATTCCTTATTTTATTTTTGGTTATTTCGCTAAAATAATTCTAAGCATTTACAAAGTTGCTTTTCTATGATTATAAATTTAAAAAGGCTAATCAAATAAATGTCCTGGTGAAGTTTTAAATACTAAATAATTATTAATAATTTTGTTTCCGATGTTAAAAGTAATTTTACTTTTCGTAGCATTGGAACACTATGTTCCTATGTTACGAAAGCAAAATAAGGGAGTCATACTTTTGTCCACAATGCATGATAATCCAACAGTGGATGACGATTATGGTTAACCAGTTATTATACTGGATTACAATACGACAAAAGCAGGAGATGAGGTAGTGGATCAAATGTGCAGCTATTACACAGTATCCCGCATATCCCAAAGATGTACTCTCTCGTTGTTTTTAGGTTTTTGGACATAATAGGAATCAATTAGCAAGTTGTCCTTAGATCCAATAAACCGTACAGTTTTGAAAGAAGGCGAGTGTATCTGCAATCTTTGGCTTTAGAACTTCTCGAAAGCCAGTTGAAGACCCGGCCAAATATTCTATCTCTTCCTCCAGGCATAACTGGATTCTTACTAAAATATAAAGTGGAAACTTCCCTAGAAGAAGAACCAGAGGTGTCGGCAGAAAAAAAAAAGAAAAATAATAAAAGAAAAGAGGAAAGTGTAATTTCTAAATAATGTAACAACCACGATAAAGTGTGATAAATGTAATAGTTTTTCATGCAAGGCGCATTGCAAAATCCGTACTATATGTTAGCAATGTGAAGAAATTGGAAGAAAAACTGAAAGAATTGAACAAATTATTTGTGTTCTAAAAATAAATTTTAATTTTTATGAAAATTTCTTTTTATTCATTTTTGGCCTTTAATTACAAATAATCTCAATATTATCAACATTCTATATCTTGTTATAAAACGCAGAATTATTATTTCCAATTGGAAAAAAAAGTTAACTACAAAAGGAATAATCAAGGTTTAAAGAGACGTTGCAATTTATGCAACGCGCGCCTGGTGGTGTTACAAAAATTGGCGCGCCCGCTGAAGGGTTAAAGTAAGGTTTAGGCTGTATTGTCACATACTTGTATCGATACAAACCTTGTATTTATAAATACAATAGAGCTTTTAGAATCAAATAATATCTACATGTTCCTGTAATGATTATATTACTAGCAACCGGACATTATACTTTGTTGGGTCCACTTACCCAGCTACACTCTAATCTTCGGAAAGGAAATTATCTGAATTAGCTGTCTATTATAATATATTAAAAGTACTTTGCAAGACAACTGAATTAAATTTCTCTTACAGCCCGTATGTAGGATTCCCATTACAATGTCTTCAGAAATTTTATATAAGATAAATATAATTCTAAATAAATTTTCCCTAAATCATAATCTTAAAGTAATGTGTTTTCTTAGGCCTTCAAGGTAATTAAAATTTTATAAATTTCTTTTACAGAAATCACGAAGAAAATAATTTTTAAAACATTTCTATGGATAAAAATTAATAAAAACTGTACAAGCAAAATTCACTACTTTTTCAAAACCTATATATTTTAAATTAAATTTTAAAAATATTTAACAAGAAATAATTTTTTTATTTCATTTTTTATTTACATTTTTAAAAATTCATAATAAATAAATATTTAAAAATGAAGCAAAATAAGAGAAAAATTGAGGGGGAAATACATTAGAAAATGCGCAAATAGATAAAAAAAATTGTGTCGCTGCTCCTTTTAAAAAAGATAATAAATATTAAAAATTATTATTTTTTATTTACACAGTTATATTTTTAGAAAAATTCATCATGTTATAACTTAACACTAGAACCGCGGGACTTTCGATATACCTAGAACCGCGGAGCGGGTCATTTTGACCCTAGATTGTAAACTTATAAAATATGCACAAGCGCTTAATTTATTTAACTAAAACATTTTATTTTTTAAATAATAATCAATATTTCTCAGAATTTACATTAAATAATTTATATAAATCAAGAGAAATTATCTTAATTTTTACAAAATTGTATTATTTAAAATTTTATGTCCTGAGTATAATACATGTCTATTTAAAAAAATATGACATAAATTTCCTAAATTTCAATGGAAAAACAGAGTATCTCTTTTTAATATGTTTAGACATAATTCAAAAAATTAAAAATTAAAAATTTTATCAGTCACTAAAAATTTTCTCAGTACTTAGTTTTACAGATTATAAAATCCAATTTATTGTATGCATTTGTACAAACTGATTAATAAGTTTGAACATTTTCCACAGATGGATGCTTTACATTTGAACAGATATCTAGAGTTTTATTTTCACATTTCGAAATGTGGCATCGGACTCGTTTACGCTTAATTTTTGGTTGTCCGTCGTTTTCATTGGTTGCTTCACATGCTCTTTTTGCCACCTTTTTATGTCGGAAGAGAACAAACTTTTCGTCGCAATTCTTCAACTAAGTCTTGAATGAATTGCCGTCTACTAATAGATTTTCCAGTTACAGCTTTATATAAACCCAGCATTGATTGCAGCAAGGTCCAAAATATAACAAAAAAACCTGCACCGGCCACCTACGTGAAGCGGAGATGACTGTAAATTTCCTTGCCATTTGTTCAATCACGTCCACACCGTATTTAGTTGCGTTGTAGAAAGCGATTGTATCAGGGTAGTTTTTGGGTTATCTGCAATTTCTACGTTTGGATGGAGACTACTTAGCAACAAAACGTTTTTATCTTTTTTACCTTGATAAACAGTTAGACTCATGTCTTTATGGGTTAGTATTGTAGTCGAATACAATGTGGATTTTAAACATTTTTTACAGAGACTAGTATTTCTCTTCATGAGCATTTTACAGTTCCTACAAGGCTAGTGTTTTTGGATTTCAATGCCTCTGCAAGCTTCAGTGTCGTGAAATAGTTGTTCGTAGTGACATTTCTACCTTTGTTCTCATATGGACTTATTAGCCACAGCACTACATGTTCAGAAAGAGAAACGTTGGATGGACTTTGGTAATCTTTTCCAACATACAGGAATCCATTTATCAGATATTTTGAGTCAAATCTGCAGCCAACCAGAACTTCATTCCACACTTATCTGGTTTGTTTGGCATGTATTGGATAAACCCCACACCTAGCTTTTGTAGAAAATAACTGTTCATCTAGAGTTACATTAGGACCTGGGGTATAGTTAGGTCTTTCAATTTCCCTGAACGACTCCAGATATCCGAAATAAGGGCAAATTTGTCTGTCTCTAGACGCCTTTGATCTTGTTTATTTATTTAGAAGCGTAAAAGTCCATTATTTCACGAAATTGGTCTCTTGACATTGTATTTTGGAAAAATGGTGGTCCTCAGTTCTTTGACCATAAGCTATCCAGTTCAAGTCCTTTTGCACAATATATACGACGTGCTTATAAAATTTATATAAAAGCATCTATTTCTTCTAATGTTATACTCCATTCTCCTTCCTGAATCTGCCGATGGGCTTCATCTTCAGTACATTTCTTTATGGTTTCAATATCCATTCATCTATAAAAAGTCTCCAAGTACTTGAAGGACTGTTGTCGATAACATTGCGTTAGCATGTGGTATTGGGGGCCCCAACTTCTTTCAAAATATTACACTTTGATTTTCTTCCTCTATCGCTTGTTCCTAATTGAGCGACATTCCAAATTTTCCCATCTTTGCCATCTTCGTTATTTCCAACTTTGAATGTTAGTGTTGATTTCTTTTTCAAATTTCTTTGCGTGTGTGTATCTTTTCTTGGAATGTTTGATTTTTATTTTTTATCAGATAAATTATCATCAGTATTGCGATGAGAAGGACCAGGGATTGTTAAAGCATTGCCAGAGTCATCTTCACTTTAATTTTCTTCATCCGAATCCAAATTTTATTCATTAGCAGGCAGGTATTCATCCTCACTACTCAAAATCGAATCTTGAGAAACCTTCTTTTTCCGAACCTTCTGAATCCTTTTCAGATAATTGTTTTAAATATTCTAAAACTTCCTGAACAGCAAGATACGGCGTCGTGACATAGTTTTTATACATATACTAATTTCAGAATAAAAACAACTTCAAAAAGTCTTCTAAATATTCGCAGTAATTTTTCACTGCATTTCGAACGTAGTTCGTGTTTCAAACCTAATATAATGACCTTGACTGAAAAACCTTCACTATTCCCCCTTCTGGTACTGTCAATTTAAGGAATTCTAGGGTGGGGTAGAAGTATTTTACAGTTACAGTTCGAGAAAATGCATCTGTTTTTCGTCATTTGTGCAATAACATTTCTTACGGGTCAAATTGACCCGCTCCGCGGTTCTAGGTATAAGTGTTAATAATCGGAAAATATTTATGTTACGAATTTTTTAATTTGGTAAATTTTTGTTCACCTTAAATATTAAAAGTCATAAAAGGAATTGTTTTTTTCAATCGATACTTTTCGCCGTGGTGATAAATTAAACATCGTTTTGGGTCAAATTGACCCGCTCCGCGTTCTAGTGTTAAATACCTTGCAGATGTTATTTGCCCGTCTTCACATTGATATGATTTTTTTTTCTTTCAATGCAGTAGACTCTTGTTTCTGACGGTAGATACTTCTTGAAACTGCCCCCTGGAGATCCGCGAATTCATTAAGGAACATCCTTCATTATGGAAGCACCTTTTAGGTGCGCCAGCATTGCTCCCAATGAGGGGAACAACACGGAAACAACCACTCCTTATTCTGGATTTGAACCCAAACCCACAGCATGGTAGCTCGAACCACTAACCACTATACTACGCAGGCGGAATGGTTTTAAATTAAATTTCCTTGAAATCAAAATACATTTCGTAGTAAGAGTTGACTCTTGAAAGATCACCTCCTCTGCCTCGGTTTATAATAGGGACTGCAAAAACATTGTATTTAACGTCTGAATGGCATCATTTTTTTTAACGTAGGATTACGTTGTACTTCTACAGCACTAGATAACTTGATTTTTGGTTAACACATTCAGAAACTAAATTACCTAAAAATAATGGCGGGAAAGAATAATGAACTATAATGCATTTACATGAAAATGTATAAACAAATTATAATTTATTTATTTATAACTCTAGAAAATTACGAGAAGGGCTAAGCTTCATCATAGCTGAAAATCTTGAATCATTTTTCTTGAATGCAGACATTTCCGCTGAAAGAAGCCGAAAATTCAAAAGGGAGCTGCAAAATTGTCTATCTCTATACCGGGAAATGTACAATGACCTTATAAGAACGAGCAAACAAACCAAAATTGCAGATTTTACAAAATGGATAGAAGGTTAAAAATATCTAAATGAAGAAAAATGTTCTGAAAGTGAAGGTGATATCGTTCAACCGAAAAAACGTTCTCGTTTGATTGTACTGAGCATTGATGAAGAAGAAATTTATTAAATTAAGGTCGCATTAAATGAAAATGACATTTTTTTATTCTTTTCGTTTTGTGTATACATACATTTATATTTTTAATAAAATTTAAGTTGCTTATATGGAATTTTTTTTATAAAGTTTGTTTTTAACACTCCGTCGGGCGCGTCTCGAAACTGACGGCATCGGGCTCGGTGTATCTGTCACATACATCTCTGTTTTATGTGTTTTGTGTTAATTTGCATTACTTTAATCTTTTATTTTTATTCCTTTTAGGTCCAGGATTTTATACCCGGATCTTTTTTTTATTTTTTATTTTTATATTTATTTTTTATTTTTCCGCAAAACACCATCTAATAGAAATAAACCGATAAATGCTTTTATTTCAGTATTATCATTTAGTCTGGCATCTCTTCTCTACTAATAGAATAGAAACTGCAGAAATGTATTTGTTAGTGCATTTCACACTTATTTCTAATATTTCGTCAGAAAAAAAAACAGTTCTAAGAACCGTATATAGTTTTTCTATCTTTCGCACTTCCGATTACTCCAGGTAATTTTGTGATAATATTCTGCGATCTACCTTTGACATATTTTCTTCCGATCCATTTTGACCATTTAGTACTATTGTCTTTTCCTACACAAAAATCATCATTATTAGCATCATCATCAAGTTCTGAGTCATTATAATCACTTTCACTTCTATGAGAATCAACTTCAATGTTTCTAAAATATCTTTTTTGTCATCATCACTTTTATCAATTCTTCATCCTTTAATTCCTCATTCCATCAATAAATAGAATAACTATGAACTAGCTCAAGGTCCTTTTGATTATTCAAATTTAAAATATTGTTTAGCACTCATGCGGAAAATAAATCGAAAACGTACAGGGAATCTCGATACTTCCGTAAAGCTTCAAGAGACAAACGGTATCGGGCGCGGTATCTAACAGATACAAAACTTCAAACAAGCTTCAAAACAGGAAATACTCGTACACGGAACTATTCGTTACTGCATTCCAAAGAAGCAGGTGGCCAGATGGACAGATACTGATATGGTCAAGGCCATAAGAATACGTGTTAGGGGACAAAAGCAGAGATATCGACACGCCTGTATCTGTCAGATCAACGCGCCCGATGGAGTTTAATTTATCTCTCCTTATTATGGAGTTCTGTTATGCGAATACAGATTATTTAGAAATACGTTCCGAACTTCTACTCTGTGTTCAATACGCCGCAAAGTTAAAAAAAGTTACATGGGTCAAAATAAAGGAAACACCGCTTAAAAAAGGCCCGCGTGCTGTTTAGTATGAGAATTACAGGACGACATCGTTGGTGGGCAACGGTATATAAAGTACGAGTGTCAGAAATCCCGCAGTAGCAGTGAAGTCGATGTATAATCAGCTGTTGTGGAGTTTTTCTGCAAGTCATTGAGATCTAAAGCTGTTATTACAGTTTTAGATCTCAATGACTTGCAGAAAGGTAGGATAATTGCACGAGGAACGCAGATGCTTCTGTAGCTAAAACAGCAGAAATTGTCGGCGTGTAACGAGGCATAGTATCAACGATTGTGACACAGGACAGAAATGAGCTAGTTGTTGCCTGTAAAAGCAAAAATGTGTGGAGGGTAACGGGACGATTCATAGATGGGCTTGATACGGACAGTAAATACCAGACTGTACTGTAAATACCAGAAGAGGAGAATAAGTGTATTAATTGTCCAGTTTCAGTAATCACAGTTCATGCGCATCGTCCGAGTCGTGTCAAATTAAGGCAAGAAGATCACGAGGAGCAGCATCTGATCTGGTCACCACAATTCCCTGACCTTAACGTTACTGAAAATTTTTGGAAAGATAGGTTCGATCTCGTTCTTTCCTCCAACACCACTGGAACTGTTATAATATTGTGTAAGATTAATGGTACCAAAATCCATTATTTGACTGACAGGTCAGATGTGTGACACTTTATCTATGTGGGATTCATGCTATTTTTCAAGCCAAACACTGGACCAGCAGTTTATTGATAAAAAGTTCTTCTGACCACTGTCAATGTTTCCGTGTTCTGACAGCCCCCTGTAGTTGAATGAATTCTGACAAAATAAACGAGCAATTAGTCGCCTCGACATTTATGAAGATGGAGAATGTAAAGGAAAATTAAACTTCGACATTGTCGACAAGTTATTTATAATACGGCAAATATACGTGGTCCTACCTGGAGAGAATTTCGTATAGAAATGGAGGTAGATTGCGCTACGATGGAATTTTCACGGAAGAAAGGTATCCGAGACTATAACTTCTCGAGTACCGGACACCAGAGAGAGCCACTTTTGAATGACCAATGGAAGGAGGTAAATTCTATAGGATATGTGTCATATTATGTTAGTTTTTATACCTTTAGATAATTTGGCTGCCTGTACATATTGTAAGAACATTCGAACTGAACAAACGGAAGTGAAGTAAGGAGAGGCAGACGGGGGAGGGGTTTTTTTCTCGGTAGGTGTACGCGACTCCTTCAATGTCGTTTACCGTGATATGTTTGTCTTAAAGGGGCTCACAACCTTTAAAAACTTCAAAAAATCGATTTTTGGATTTTGCTATATTGTGATTTTTGTAACATTTCTGGACAATATGCAAAAAACCGCATAAATAAATTTGCGTTATTTCTCGAGTTATGAGAGTTTATGTAAAGCTCATTCTCTTGCCATAGCCATGTTATTCCAACTTTAACTTCAGTTTTCTCAAATATGTGAATTTTTGGATTGCGCGCACTGTTACTTCCAAACTATGTGTGCTAGACACACAAAATTTTTATCAGATTTGTATTATAAGCTTCTTTATACACTAAAACCAAAAAAGTTTTAAATTTTTTTTTTTTTTTTTACACTTGAAAATGTTTTAAAAAATTGCTAAATTTTATGTAAATTTTTCAATTAAACTATATTTTTTGTATATTTTTGGTTTTACATTAAACTTGAGTGTACTATTAATTTAATTTGACTAAAAAATAGTTTCTGTATGCATATTTCTTAATTTTATGATGATTTTCTTTCCTTTTTTAGTAATGTTTACATTTAAAAATAAAATCTAAAAATTATTTATGGCTTTACAAGTTCTATTTTGTATAAACTATAACTGAAGACTTGTTACGCACGAGACCTAACGCACGAGAGGACAGGACATGTTGCAGGTCGGCCTTGCCAGGATCGTACAGCCACATCACGGACCTGAGTCAGGAATGGGCTTGTCTACAGAACGACAAGGTATCCGCACGGACAGTGCGACGACGTCTGGACAGCACCGACTGTCTGCACGGTTACCAATATTGTGGCTTCCCTTGCACTGCAGCATAGTGATCGCGAGGCAAACATGGTGCCCCCCAACGACAAACCGGATACTAGAATGGCACCACATCGTTCTTTCAGACGTCCCCGGGCTCTGCGTGCAGCATCATGATGGACGTATCCATGTCTCGGAGGCATCGATTTGAAGAACGCGCTTGCCTGCTTCCATTCGATATAGTCATACAAGTCCTGCATCTGGTCTATTCGTATGGGAAGCCATTGGATAACACGTCACTACACCTCTTGTCGCGTCGTCGTTAATCTGAACAACAGCCAGCGTTACATTTCTCAGATCTTAAGGTCTGTTAACAATAAACTGGATATTGTTATATAACAATAAATCAGTCTTATAAGACTGATTTATTTTATATCACACTGCGCAAAGGTGCAATAACGCACTCTTTAACTTTGAGAATGGTTATCTAAGAGACGGGGAAAGACTTCTCAAATTTATACGATTCATATCCCGTTGTAAAAAACTTTATACATTTGAAAAACTATAATATAAATTGTAATTACATATTTTATCAGGGAGAAACTCTACAAAAACTCATAGTTCCAAATTTGTAGAACTGGACAACCAAAGAAGAAAGAGAAAATAACTATTATTGTCATATTAGTTTGGATTGATAATGCGTGACATGAAATAAAACATAGAAAACAATCAAACATGATGTGACGAATAGGAAATTCTACAAGCAGTCGTTGTGGAATATTGATGTGTTTTTGTCACCCCTGTCCTTGGATACAGAGGGGGGCGTGAACAGGGTTGAACTCTGGTGTCAAGTAATTTACTGCATCGCCGGGCTGAGAGCGGTTATTCCTCTCCTTGCCTACTGGGAAGAAGGTGTCAGCTGGCGACAAACGCCACACACCGAGAGTCGGAAATTCATTCATGCACAAGGGTCTGTTCGTTACGCTAAAACCCTCTGCGTGGGAAATTCTCGAATGTTGGAAATAGCTGATGTCGCTAATTTCAACAAATCGGCGTCTTAGCACAAAAACCAACGCATGATAGGACGAAATATGATCCAGGAAGGTGCTTAGAGCTTTCGTGGAGAACCTCGGACCGAAAAAGAATCAGATAGACTTGATATCTACTCTCAGAAGGTGATTGATACCTGCGGCCTCGGGCCAGATTACATTTTTGGGAACTTGAATCCCGGGCTTAGTGCCGTTTCACGTAGTCAGTGGACTCTGACTGTTTGGGGAAGAATTTTAACTCCCTGGTGCCTTAGGGCGGTTATGACTGTAAAAATTTGATGTAACGGAAGTGTAAATATTGTATATAATTAAATACATAATTTCAAATCCTAAACTCCGTATCTTTAATTAATCTATGCCCAGCTATCTGGGAGAAAGTGTTCATATCGTCACAGACTTATTATATAGATTAATTAAAGTGGTGGCAGCGGTGTTGATCGATCCCTCCACCTGAAGATTCCTGTGAGTAGTAATTTATACAGTGATTGTGCCAAGTTGTGCGTTCCGATCTACTTTCTTCGAACTGTGATTCCTGTGAATAGCAAGTTGCATTACTTTGCTGAATCTGCCTCGTGCGTGTCTACTTGTCGTCGAACTTCGATTCCTGTGAATAGCAAGTTGTATTACTTTGCTGAATTCTGCCTTGTGCGTCTCTACTTGTTGTCGAACTTCGATTCCTGTGAATAGCAAGTTGTATTACTTTGCTGAATTCTGCCTTGTGCGTGTCTACTTGTCGTCGAACTTCGATTCCTGTGAACTGAAAGTTATAGAGAATCGTCGAGTGGTGCTTTCCTGTGTGCAATCTACTAGACTTTGTTACTTAGTGCACGAACTCTTGGTGACGTCCCGCTATTTCTCAATTAATTGTGAACTGTTTGCAACGTTAAACAGAACCATTGTGGTCTTCTGTTTCGTCTTCATGCTGATCATCAAGAGCAGTCGTCAAAGCAGTGAGTACTATATGGTTTTCATTTCTCTGTTGGGTTACTGAGGCAATTGAATAATAGTGTTCTTTTTTGTGTGCCATTCAACTTTAAATTAGTGCTAGTTGTGTTTCATAGATAAAGTTGTGTTTAAATATACTAGTAAAACAAATTTTAAAAATAACTGAGAGTAAAATAATTTAGTTATGTATAATATAAGAGTGTATTTGAATGTGCAAAATTATTTAGTAAATCATAATTGAATTTAAGCTTGAACTGTAATGAGCTAATTAAATTTTTTGTGTGTTTTGTGTTAGAATTGTTATGTGTAAAATTTAGGGTAAGGTTCAATTCTCTAACTAAAATCATGGCTTATTTATCCAAAGCTCTTAAGGCTGATTTGGTTTCACTCGCGGAAGATCTTGGAGTTTGTGCCAATTCCGATATGAACAAAAATGAAATTAGGAGACTAATAACGTTAGATGAGGGTTATGATGAGGAAAACGCGAAAGCAATGTTAGAAGCGATTGAACGTGAAAACCAGTTAAATTTTGAGAGAGAGAGAGAAAGAGAGAGGGAACAGCGAGCTTTCGAATTGGAGCGACTCAAAATAATAGGCTCAGAAAGTGGTAGAGAGTCAACTCCTGAACCGTTAGAAAACTCTCCAAGGAGATCTTCTCTAGAAATGAGGAGGATGATGCCGAAATTTAATCTAGAGGAGACTGACATAAGTTTGTTTTTGGCTATGTTTGAGCTCCAAGCTAAAAATCTTGAGATAGATGAAGCAGAATGGGAAACTTCTGTCGTTCAACTTCTTTCGTTTTTGCCACTAGAAGCAGGACAGATTGTTTTGCGTGAGTCAGAACAAGACCAAAGAGATTATAAGTTCGTAAAGAAAATCTTGCTAGACCGTTTTAAACTGAGTCCAGATACCTTTAGGCAGAAATTCCTGCAACACACCCGCAAATCAAATTCAAGGTAGAAAGATTTCTTTTATTAATTGCAGAGCTATTTTAATGGGTGGATTGAGGGGCTAGGAATAAATACTTTCGAGGCTTTGAAACAGCTCGTCATTGCGGACCAAATTAACCCATTAACCGCCAAAACTATAAGAGGTGAATTTTTTTTTATAAAAATAATATTGGCTATTCATTTGAACATATACAACATTAATTTATGGGTAAAATAACAAAACTGGTCTTAACTTTCGAAAAATCGAGTGTTGCGTTCGCGCAACGTCAGCGGAATAAGAGTATTGACATTAAGTGAGTTCATCTGAACTTCTGCAGGGTTTTCTTTGATTTGAGCACTGGGAATTTTTTTAAACTTTGTTACACTTTAGAAAGATAATGATCACTTTACAGGTAATTTATTTATTATAAAGATTTAACTTATTTTTCCTTTACAAAATTACTTATTATATCCAGAAAACAGTTTCTATCACGAAAAGCTTCATTACAATCACGATGTAGAGTAACGTGACAAACTTTGCATGGATAAATTGTCTGGCTATGGCATTGCTTACTACGCAGTCTTCTTCTGTCTTCGGACTTGACAATAAAATTCCACGTTCTCCACGTAATGGCTTTTGCATGCTGAATGTCCTTATCAAGATATCAGTAAATTTCTTCCTGAGGTAATGAATAATATCCCGTCGGCAACAATATTCCAATGAACCGTCTCTTGTAGGCTTCAGATGCTAAAAAATGGGGGTGATTCTTCTGTTGGACACATGAGTTTGTCTATTCGACGAGAAGGGAATAAACCTCTGAGCCAAAGAGAAGATCAAAAATCTCTGCACTAGTTTTATATTGTATTATACTTTTCATAGTTCCGATTTGATCCTTTTCTTCATTTTTCGGCTGAGACATATTCAATGGTCCCTTCTTTATCCATTTCAAATCTTCAGTTTTTGTTTTTTTTAATTTTTTCGAAAAACTTGTACTGCTTTTAGGAGGCAAAAACTTCTTTTTTACTCACACTTCAATTTCGACAGCAGTATCGCATGGTAAATCATCATTGTCACTATTCAAGATATTATAATTTCCTTCCTTTTCTTCACTAGCCTCTGGTGTCTCTGGTAGAATAACAACAATATCAGTTTAATTCTCGTCATCATTATCTGAATCTTCGTCGAAAATTCTTTGAAGAACTTCTTTAAACGTAAAGTATCTAGTTTTAAGCATTTCTATAACCACAGAAAGGAGGAAAGTTCTACGGAGTCGAGCTTTTCCCGCTGACGTTGCGCCAACGCAACACCTGTTTCTTCTTCCTCCCCCACCCAAACAAAATCAACCGATTGATGGAATGTTCTGATAAACTTTGACCTTAGCTAAAAATAAATCACCCCTAAATCTCACGTTTGTCTCCCTATATTTCTTCTGTGAAAAAGACCAGGAGAAAGTTCTCGTTCAAAAATGCTTAACTATCTGTCTAAGTTTGGAACTCGTTAATTAATTAAAAGAACTGTTGAAGGCACATATTTTTCAATTCGATTATTAACCCTACTCAAAAACTACTGTTAACATAAAATTCATTTGATAGCTAAATTTTTATACGCATTTATTTTGACCGTTGCGTCAACGCAACACCAGCGGTTAATGGGTTAAGAGACGCGTAAATAGCGAGGTGCAGGAACACTTCTTAGATGAATGGGGTAGCATTGTTTCACCTTCAGTGTTAGCCGAAAAACCGAATCGTTAGGAGTTAGTAAGACAGGGTAAACGAATCACAAATAGTGGAAGGAAGAAATTTCAGGTGCGAAAACAAATTGATTTGGGGTTTAGGAATGAGGGGAAAGCCAAACCAAAAAAACAAGTGGATGGGCAATCTACCTCACCAAGCAAAAATTCATATTTAAAAAATGAAACAAAATTTAAGGAGTTTGATAAGCGAAAACCTCTTCGCTGTTATGAATGTAATTCGGAGGAGCATTTACGTCCAAAGTGTCCTTTCCGAAAAAAGAGAGATGCGGAGACTCTGAATAATATTGAATAAAACGATGATGTGGACAAATGGTTGAAACCATATTTGAGTGTGGCCAAGGTCAATGGCGTCCAAACTCAAATCTTACGAGATTCGGGAGCCACTTTTGATCTGGTCTCACAGATGTACGCACCGCCAGAGACCTTTACGGGCGAAGTCGTTTGGGTAAAACAACCCCTTGACACGGAAGCAAAATGCCTCCCTGTGGCCAGGATAGAGTTAGAAGGGACATTTGGGCGCTTGACCACAAAGGCCGCTGTGTTCGATAATTCGCTAAACCAAGACAGGTACATTTTGGGGAATCGTACTTTTGCTCTTCTTTGTGAAGGCACGGGAAAAGGGGGTGGAATTCAGGAAGTAAACGCCGTCACGCGCTCTCAATCAAATCGAAAGAGAGAGAATCCGGTGTTGAGCCAGCTGATAACGTTTCTGAGCCGGCTATTGTTCTCAGTGCAGAGGTTCCGATCGAGGAGAAAACAGACTTACAGTTAGAGAGGGAGAATGTCGAATCAAGTGACCGTAATCTGCGGATTTGTACACCATCAGAATTAAAATCCGCTCAAAATGAATGTGAGGATTTAAAAACGATTTGGGATAAATTGAAGACGGATGAGGAAAAAAACATTCAAGGACAGTACGTGACCGTAAACGGAATGCTGTTTAAAATAAAAAAAAAATCATCTAGGTGATGTGCACAAATTGATAGTTGTTCCGAAAGTGTTTAGGGGTAAATTGATGGAATTATGCCATGACACAGGAGCTAGCCATTTAGGGGTAACAAAATCGCGTGATAGATTAGCGAGGAATTTTTTTTGGCCTGGGTGCCACAAAGAAATGGACGAGTTTGCACGCTCTTGTAACCCATGTTAGCGTGCCGGTAAGGCTTTAGACAAGAAAAAGGCTCCCATGAAATTGGTACCAATAATTTGAGAGGTTTTTTCCAAAATAAATATTGATGCTTGTGGGGCAGTTACCGTGTACGGATACTGGAAATAGGTACATGATTACAGCCATTTGTCTTGTTTCAAAATATCCTGAAGCTGTACTTGTAAAAGATACTAGTTCTGTTTCTGTGACCGATGCGTTAATACACATTTTTAGTCGTTTGGGGTTTACGAAGGAGGCGCAGTATGATAATGGCACTTCTTTTACTAGTCACCTCACAACGGAATTTTTGAGTGGTTCGGCATAAAAATAGTTCATAGTTCAGTGTCACACCCACAGTCAAACCCAGTAGAGCGGTTTCACAGAACACTTAAGTGGCTGTTAAGGGTTCTTTGCATCGAAGCTGATACCGAATGGGACAGGCATCTTCCTGCGGCTTTACCTGCGTTGAGAACCGCAACGCATGAATCTGTTGGGTTCTCGCCGTCAGAGTCAGTTTTGGGAAAAAACCTTAGGACACCTGACGTATTTTCTTCTACATCATTTTGTCTATAAAAAATCTCCCTTACGATATTTTTATAAATATATTTTTTTGTTATTTTTACATCAATTGCATACATTAATCGTTGTATTTATTATAAATATATATATATATATATATATATATTTATTTTTTTTTTTGGTTTTAATTGCATACATTGACCGTTGTATTTAATTTGAATGTACTCCGTAGCGAAATGCGGGTTTTCAGATAGTCTATATATATATAAAACAGTTCCGTAACTGACTGACTCACTGACTGACTGATAGACTGAGTGACATACAACGCACAGACCAAACCACTGGACCTAAAGGACTGAAATTTTGCATGGCGATTCTTCTTATAGTGTAGAGGTGCACTAAGAAAGATTTTTGAAAACTTCTTCTTAGATTTTTTTAAATTAAATTTTAAGCTGTGTTAGTAACTTTTTTTAAGTTTGAATTTAAAATAATAATTTGAAGGTTATAAAATTTATGTCACGAGAAAGATCATGAAAATTCCTTTAAAACGAAATCTTTTTGAAATCTTACCTCCATTTTCTGATTATTGTTGAATTTTTAAAGATTAAATTTAAGAATTTAATTTATTAAATGCTGATCACGTGATATCTTTTTCTGGTACTTTAAATAAATTTATTGTCACGTCATAACAACGAAATAGACAAAAAAATATTTTTATTTTCTTGCTAATGCGGCAGACGATTGCACATTATCCAAAAATATATTAAAATACAGTAAAATATATGTTCCTCCAGCTGCACTATATTAACTGTATTATATTCTTTAGCATGTCCTATTAGATTTAATTTGAATATTTTCGTCTACATTCTTTTGTCTATAAAACATCCCTTATTATTTTTTTGTAAATGTATTTTTTACATCTATTGTATACATTGATCGTCGTATTTATTATATATACTATATATCAATTTAATTAACTTTTAGTATAAATTTATTTTACTTTTTAACTGGAGTATGGTTGTCGCCGAAAATATCTTTAACTCTTCAATTTATTTTATTTTTTATTTAACGGTAAAATCGGCAAAAACTTCCCACTTTTTAAATATCCGTTAAAGTTTCCCCTTTCTGCCGATAGATGGCGGCAGAGGTCCTTAACCCTTTCCCTTGATAGGAAATCCTCGCACGGCCTGATGGGAAGCTTATGCGCAGGGAAGATCGTTTTTGCGAGACTGCGCACTAGTAAAATTTATATATTACTAAGATAATATTATTGGGATAGTGGCCGAGAGCATTGGAGCCTCCGTCCAATAATCGCGGGGTCCCGGGTTCTGTCCTAGTTCGGAAAGGGAGTGCTAGTCGGAATTGGTTCGGTTAAGAAACCGATTCGATGGGATATATATATATATATATCCCATCGAATATATATATATATATCCCATCGATATATATATATATATATATATGTGTGTGTGTGTGTGCCTATACAATGGCGGCTCTGTATGTAAGGTGAATACCACCCCCTGGATGAAGCGGGAGCAGAACCATTTTTTTTAATTATTGTTATCAATAAACGAAATGGTAATCCATAAGATTACAAATACCTGAAGTATTTATAGTTTCATAGCGGAAGGATCCGTTTTTTGCCTATTTTAATATATATATATATATATATATATATATATATATATATATATATATATATATATATATATATATATATATATATATATATGTATATATGATAGACAGGTGCTTGTTGCCCCAATTTTTCTTCAATATTTAAAAAAAAAATTAAAATTTTTAATTTTTCTTTTAGTTTGTACAATTAGCATATCTTAATGCATAACCCCGAATGAGAAAATTAAAAAAAATAATAGTTAATAGTTTTTATAGGAAGCTCAGCAGGAAACCAAGTCACTGGGCTACCCTGCCCCATCGAATGGAGCAGGCAGGCCCTCTCAGTTGATTTGATTTTCGGATTACTAACGAAAATGAAAAAAACACATAAAATATCAGATGAAATTTTAATATGGTATATAAAAGACACAAAGGATTAGAAAAGATATTTCGTCGAACTTAACTACTGCATTCATCGATCTTTCTCATCATCACAATGATTGCAAGCAGAAAATATCGTGGACCCAGACGATTGCACCTGGTACATTGAATCCAGTCATCTCCTGATTTATTGACAATTTTACTGACTTTTATAGGCTTATGAATGTAGAAAGGAAACTCTAGGACTGCGGGACAACTTGAGCCACTGGACGAACATGCCTCGGATTTAATCGGCCAACTTGCCCCATATCGCCACTTTGGATTTTGATCATTGTATCAAATATTCTGTAAATATCTTATCAAATCAGTAGGTAGAAAATTAGCTCTGAACAACGATCTTTAGACTGATATTCACCTAAGTGAAACTTTAATTTAGAAACAAATCAGAAACGATCATTTATAAGTGCAAAAAAAAAATCTCCAGTGAAAATTTGAAAATTTGAAGTGGCTTTCATTTAATTGCTTCTTCGCTTCTGATGCTGTTATGGGGGAAAGAAAACGGGCTAAAACACACGTCGCACTGTGGAGTATCTGAGGAAAAAACCTGGCCAAAAGTGTAAAAATTGAAAATTTCTCAAAATTGTAAAAAGTGGATTTTATCATTTCTGACTAACTGGTGCGTTAATCACATCATTTCCAGGAGCATAAGTAACATACAGAAGCTCCTAGCCTCAGTTGAACAGTAGGTATCATTACGAGTGGACCAGTAATTTGATTACGTTTCAGCTTTGTTGTTAGTTTAAATCTATATTTTTCGTGGCGTTAAGAATTGTTATGAAATTGAATTAGGTTTACGTGTTAAAAAAGGGTATGGGCTTTGTTTTAAAATATGTAATAATTTACTCAGTTTTATTATTAACATATTAAAAGAATTGAAAGCTTAAAAAATATTATTTTTAAGTCTTTTTAAATGTAAGTTAGATTTCTTAAATGCTTTATGAAGGTGTGTCGGTGCTTGTCGGACCTAAATTGAATTATAATCGTAATGATTACAGTATTGAGAGTCTATTTCAAAGAAAAAATGTTCCGAAACAGTTGCCTTTTTTTAAAGAATTTTTTTATGAAGAACCCTTTTTATTTTCATGAAAATTTCTTGACGGGTATGATATGAAAACGACTTACAACTATAAATGCAATTTGTATAAATTTTGTTAACATATAAATTTTTATTTCTTCTTAAGCTTTTCAGACAAAACAAAACCTAATTTTAAGAAATTAGAGTAAATACAGTGTTACTTAACCAGACAAAAACATAAAGGATAGTATAAAACTTTTTTTATATAATAATAATAATAATGGATTACATCGTATTTCATTTAATAAATTTATTACTATTTGTCATGAATAAAAAATATTCCTTAAAACAGTTTATACTATTGTAGGATAAAGTGCACAATCAGTAAATAAAGTAAAATATTTTGTTATATCACAACTTAAAATTTGACTCCTTCAATACTGATATTGGTTTTAGTGATTCTTAAATACCCTTTTATCTTAACCAAATTGTAGAGATAAAAACTATATTTTTACCAGCACATTACAAGTTTTACGTTTTTCAATTTCTGAAGATGGAAAGAGAATTTATTAGACTAACTATGTACGAATTGGTTAAGGAATCTACCGAAATCTACCGAGTCACAGAAACTCCAACAAGAGCTACAAAATTATGAGCTGCTCTAGACAAAGGCCAAGGAAAAAAAGGAAGCCTTATAGTAGTCAGATCCTACAACTTCTTCTTCCAGAGGGTCTGATCGTGGTCCTTCTCAAAAAAACTAAGAGAGTGATGAAGAAGATGAATTTGAAGAAGATGACGAAGATCACAATTCACGAGCATCAGATGGAAAAATTAATCTTCTGAAATCACTAGAAAAATAAGATCCCTATAGTGACTTTGGTACACTATGGTAAATATTAAATGATATATACATATATAGATATTAGTATATATATATAGTATATATATAATAAATATTGATTTATATAGACAATTTTTTGAAATTTAATTTTTAAAAAGTTTACATTTTAAAATTTTTAAAAAATTTTATTTTAAATTTTTTTTTCATTTTAATGTTTTCAAAAAGGATATTTACTATTACAAAGTAAGTAAAAAAGTCAAAAGTAATGGTTTTAACTTTAAAAAGCATGAAAAATAATTTTGGCCAGGTTTTTCCTACAAATACTCCACTATGCGTCGCTTAGCTAGTAACGCAATCTACCGGATAGTTTGAAAAACATCGCAGATGGGTCAACGTTCCTCTATGGCGAACATGCACCGTTCTGCCCTATATACAGTGGATCACCCAGTGGCAAGGGGCCCTGCCCCCCCCCCCCCCAAAAAAAAAAAAAGAGATAGAAATTGCATTATGAATATTGATTTTGCATTATAAATATTTTTATCCGTTCATCTCCCCCAACCCCCAGGAAAAAATCCTGGGTGCGCCACTGGAAACGAGAGAATCGTCAAAGTATCCATTACGAAAACTTGGGCAAAGTTCAGAAGAAAACATAAGATACGATCCATCAAGAAACCTAGAGGATGATTCAGAAAAAAGAACGGTGGCTAAACAATGGTTATACGCAGCGAAACATACTTTAAACAGAGGGTGAAAAACTATTGCTCGTAGTATTTTAAATGTTTTTTAATGGATAGCTGGTTATAGGTAGTGTCATGGAAATAGTTAGCAGAAAATAGGGCAAACAAGGTCAAACGCAAAATGTACAACTAATAGCAAACCTAGATTGTCTAAGGAAATGGAGAGAGCAAGTACCAAGGGTGTAGATTGTGGTAGACCCTTTCAAATGTTTGTATTTGCCATAGTGGTAACAGTGTTGTCGGTGTGGAATGTTTTTGCCCTCGCCATTTTAATAAGTTTTCGGAACGTAACCCCCCCTTTTGTACTCGCTCTGGTTCTCATATAACACGGTTTCTCAGAACATTGCATTTTCTAGGAACCTATCTATCGTGTTATAAGAGAGTTACCTGTGTATACATAAGTGCATATAGATACATATATACCTAACACACACATACATATACAGTACATATACAAAGAAGGTAAGCAACGATAAGTAAACCTACGTTAATAACCCGCGGTAGTTTCATTAGAAGAGACTACCTGAAATTTTTTTTAAATTTACCTCTAAATAAACGACTAAATTGATACTTAATATATAATTTTTTAAAGACTCTTGCTCATTGCAAATGAATAATACAATAGATAACGTATTTATATTTTGGTTACGAAGAGTTTTTAAAGACGTTTAAGGAAGTTAAACACATTTTTCTCTAGTGATAGAAATAGTGTCTTTGACTCTATAGATCTCTTCAGAACTATTTATCATTTTAAAAGTTGTCTAAAATAATGGCGCATGTAGTAAATGAGATGAAAACTTTTATAAGTCCTAGAAATTTTATAGAATTTGGTTTCTAATATAACTTTTAATAAACTTTCTATTTTTAACTTCCGACGAAAATTTTAATTAGATCACACACACGAGTGAAATTAAATTTTTTGTAATTTCTACTTTTTTCATCTAAAATGAAGCAAATTTCGTAATATCTTAAAAGATAATTAAAAAACCGCCCGGGTAGAGAAATGTGCATTTCGGTTATCGTCGCAATGCTTGTAACGGATCACAATTTCTATAATTCTCAGTGATTTCCGATTTCATTTTAACACTTATCGTTGACACTGAAATCGAAGGTATTTTATTGCCGCAATATCGTATAAAATTTATCAAAGTCTAAAAGAAAATATGGAAACTTCATACTACTGTGTATATATATACACAATATTAGACACACAAAAAAAAAATTGTGCTGTCGGGGAACCCCGTCAGGAACGAAGTTCCTTACGGTATTTTTTCAACTCTAAACGTATATACACAAATATATATATATATATATATATATATGTATATCCGTTATTGGCCACACACCGTGGGGAATTATACCATTCCACTGCTACACTGCCATCTATATCCAGAAATTTAAACGAATTGTATAATGTAATATATATGTATATATATTAATATATTATATATATAAATATACATATATATTCATATATATGTATATATATATATATATATATATATATAATATATATAGTATATATATATATCTATATATACTGCTGGCCACCAAATTGCAACACCAAGAAAGACAAGAGATATCACGACAAAATTTATTTTGTAGATAACATGTTGATAAAGTATCAATGATTAAATTATAGACTTCTGTGAAGTGTGGTTCCTTCCAAAATCAGTAGCCAGATTAGCCGCCATTGTTGGAGATCACCGCCGCCACACGCCTCGGCATTGATTCAAAGAGACTTTGATGAGTTCTTGGGGTACAGCAGACCAAGCAGCTTCCACACGTTGCCAAAGTTGATCTGCTGTGGCAGCTGGGGATGGAATCTGGGTCAATCGTAGAGCAACCATGGACCACATGTTTTCTATCGGTGAAAGATCCGGAGAGCGATGCGGCCAGGGAAGCAATTCAATCTGGCGATGACGAGGAACTGTTGGACAATGCGTGCCACGTGTGGTCGCGCATTATCCTGTCGAAATATGGCTGGGCAAGCCCTGGAGGTAAGGAAGGACAACTGGCTCTAACACCTCGGTGATGTAGCGCTTGCTGTTTAAAGTACCGGCAATGCGTACTAGAGGTGTGCGAGAGTGATATCCAATACCGCCCCATACCATAATACCCTGGCTGATATTGGCGGCCATGAGTGAATGACGGTTTTTTCGGCGCTCCGCATATATGCTTGATTTCATATGTTATTCTTGATTGATTGCATTTATTTGTCTCTTATTAGACAGTTTTAGCTTTGAGGAATACACAGATGTAAAATTTCTTCAATTTGGATGTATATTTTACTGAAAATAGGGACTTAGAAGAAAAAGTACGTGGAAGGCTTAGCTGGTGTCGGTAAGCCGCTGACATAGCGGCTGAATGGGCGGTTTCGCCCGGGAAGAATTGTAGCACTTCGGGGCATTTATTACTGCACCAGCCAAGCGGCAATGAAGATAAGGTAGGATGTGTTATTAGCATTTTGTTTATATGCTCAAATTGAGCAGTCAGACAGACATTTAATTGTGATCAATAACGTTTTTTGACGATAATTTTGATACATACAATTTTTTGATGTACCCTCGATAATGATAGATATATGAACTTGTTTGTCATTGCTTATCAACACGGCCGCTGACATAGCGGCTGAATGGGTGGTTTCGCCCGGGAAGAATTGTAGCACTTCGGGGCATTTATTACTGCACCAGCCAAGCGGCAATGAAGATAAGGTAGGATGTGTTATTAGCATTTTGTTTATATGCTCAAATTGAGCAGTCAGACAGACATTTAATTGTGATCAATAACGTTTTTGACGATAATTTTGATACATACAATTTTTTGATGTACCCTCGATAATGATAGATATATGAACTTGTTTGTCATTGCTTATCAACACGGCAGCTTATTTTGAATATATATATATATATATATATATATATATATATATATATATATATATATATATATATATATATATATATATATAAGTAGTTAAAAATGGATATAAAAGTGGTGGTGTAAGAAGCAGAGTAAGGACCACGAGGAATGCCGTAGTTGCTAGGGGCTCTGCTAGAGGAAGTACAGACAGCACAGTGAGTGTTGAAGATGAAAAGAAAGTTGAAGGGGAGAAAAAAGAGCAGGAAATAGTATACGGAAATATGTTCATGAGTAATGAACAAACAGTGAATCAATGCCAGAAGAGAACAATACAATTGCTTAACTCTAAGAAATTGGAAAAAGAGTTAAAGGAGGAAGTTATAGGCCATATCAATACAATTGTGTCAATTTTCAAAAAACAGCAGGGACACTCGCAATAACTTACAGGATTAGTAAGAGGTTTAGAAAAGAGTTCAGGTACTACATATGCTGATGCGGTGAAACAGAAATCGAGAGGTAAGTCGAGATCAAGATCGCGAACTAGGGCTGATAAGGAAAAGCATGTTATTGCTGTATAACCTAAGTTAGAGCAATCGACAGAAGATACAAAAGAAACAGTACGGAAGTATATAGATCCATGTAAATTGAAGATTGGAGTTACAATGTTAAAAAAAAATTAACAGAGGGGGAGTTCTAATAGGGGTTGAGAAAGAAGAAGAAATTGACAAAATTATTGAAGAAGTAGAGAAGAATGATGTGTTGAAAAGTGAATATAAAATAGAGAAGCCCCCCCAAAAAGATCCTAATATTGTAATATATAATGTTCAAAGAGAATATGAGGATAAGGAACTAATAGAAAAGTTATCTGTTCATAAGGAAGAATTGGAAGGAGTGGAATTAAGAGTACTAACTAAGTATAAAACTGAGAGAGGGATGAATTGGGTATTAAGCATAAATGGTGAGACGTACCCAAAAATTAAGAACCTAAAGCGTTTTAAACTAGAGTGGGAATGTTATAATTTTCGTGACTATGTAAGGCCCCGAATCTGTTATAAATGTTGGCAGTTTAAGCACCCAAAGAAGTATTGCAAGCAAACAAATATTATTTGTAAAAACTGTGGGACTGAAGAACATGAAATGAAAGAATGTGTAAAAGAGACATGCTGTGTGAACTGCTTGAGGTTTAATGCGGTAAATAAAGTGAAAATTGACGATAAACATATGCCCACCGATATGAAGTGCCCTAAATATTGTGCCGAGGTGGAGCGCATTAAGAATCTTACATTTTATGGCGAGTAACTTTTTGTCTCTTACTTGTGATCAGCATTCTTTTGTTGGTGGTTCCCACAGTCTTGTTTCTAATTCTGACTATGGCAATCCAGTTGTGTATAAATGCACACATCTTAATTTTAATAAGTCTATTAATGCAGTAAAGGAATTTACAAGTAGTTTAAATTTTGATATTATTTGTGCAAGCGAGCCTTATTTTAAAAGGGGTGAGAAACATAGGTTGGAAGGTTTCCTGAGTAATTATCAGAGTATCCATATTTGTCATGAACTTAAAGCGGCGTTAATCATTAAAAGAAGTATCAAGTATGTTAATTTGATTAACACGGAATATCTGGTAGGCAGTAAGTGTGGAAATGGTGATAAAGAAATTTTATTTATAACTGTTTATTTACCGCCTGCAGGTGGGAAAATGGAGAGAGTAGATCCACAGTGGGGTCAGCTGCTAGACATTCTAGAGATAAATAAAGGAAAGAAAATTGTTTTATTAGGAGATTTTAATGCAAAGTCTACGGTTTGGGGAAGGAGGCCCACTGACGTACGGGGTGCGGCAATAATAGATTTAGTTATTAGATTAGATGGCATTATACACAATGACCCTACAAGCTTACCTACATATTATGGTCCAGCAGGACAAGGCTGGCCTGATTTGACAATCACTTTTGGAATGAAGCAAGAGTACATAAGAGAGTGGAGAGTGGTAGACGAGTATGTACTGACAGATCACAACGCTATACGATTTGATATAGTAATGGATGATGTAAGTAAAAGAAGAGATAATGATCCAAGATGGGAGATAAAGAATATGAGATGGTGGAGTTTTAGAATGTAACTTAGAAAAGTAATTTAAAAGTTAGACCAAGATATGGAAGAAATGAGCATTGATGGTGTAATAGACAAATTTAATGAGGAAATTCCGAAATTATGTAAGAAACATAGGAAGAAAAGAAACAAGAAGACTGAGTCCAACGCTTATTGGTGGAATGAGGACTTACGAATAAAAAGAAGCAAAGTGAGAGCACTTAGGAGATGATCAATAATGCGAAAAGAAGTACTTTCAAGGAATATTTAGATAAATTAACTGTGAAAGATATTTTTGGTGCAGTAACGAATATCATTTCTGATAAAAGACAAAATGTAACTGAAAGAGTACAGGATTCAAACGGCGTAATTGTGGATAATGAAGAAGAAATAGAACGAGTTCTAACGGAATATCATTTTAATAGGATAGTAGAAGAGGAAGAGGACACGGAAGTGAGTGATGATAGTGAAAATTCTATTGAAATAACTAATCTTGAAATTGAATTAACTATGAGTGAAATGTCAAAAGGCAAAGCACCTGGATATGAGGGATTTACACTAAGTATTATTCAAGAAACATATAATATTAATAAGAGAGTGATGTACTACTTATTTAATAGATGCTTGAACGATGGTTTCTTTCCAAAGGAATAGAAGAAGGCTAAGGTTATTTATTTTAGAAAAGGGGAGAAAGATCCATTACTTCCGAGTTCGTATAGGCCTATATGTCTGCTACCTGTGTTGGGTAAGATACTCGATAAAATAATTACAAACAGGCTGGTTACGCATTTGGAATCAAACAATTTGTTATCGAAAGTACAATATGGGTTCAGAAGGAACCTGAGCACTCTTTATGCGCTCAATAACATCAAGAAAATAATTTATGAAAATAAAAGTAGGGATGAACATACTTGTCTTATTTCATTGGACATTAAGAATGCTTTTAATACTGTGAGAAGAAGTAATGTAATAAGGGAGTTAAATAAATTAAAGATTGAACCTAAGTTATATAAATTAATAATTAGTTATATTAGAGATAGAAAAGTTATTATGAGAAGTGGTGAGCATGTGTATAACGTAGGGGTCCCTCAGGGCTCTTCCCTCGGCCCTATATTGTGGCTCATAATAATTAACGAATTACTATACATTGATAGTTACAGTAATAATTGGTATATGCAAGCCTTTGCTGATGACCTAATGATAATGATTATTAGTAAGGTTAGTTATAAGTTTAAGGAAATTTCAAGAGAAGTATTGGATAGATGTTACGATTGGGAAAATAGGAATGAATTGAATTTCAGTATTGATAAGTGTGCTTATACAATAATTGCTAGTAAAGGTATTATCAAAACCAAACCAACAATTTAGCTGGCGGGGGAAAATATAAAGTATCATAAAGAATTAAATTATTTAGGGGTGTTAATTGATTGCAAGTTGAAATATATAGAGCATCTGGATATGGTTAAGGAAAAATCATTAAAGTTCTTTTATAAATTAACTAGAATTATTAAAAAGGCATGGGGAATACTGGGCGGCATTATAAAACAAATTTACCTCACTGTAATTGAGAAAATACTACCGTATGCTGTGGAAATTTG
Organism: Dolomedes plantarius; assembly: GCA_907164885.2. Lineage (NCBI taxonomy): Eukaryota > Metazoa > Arthropoda > Arachnida > Araneae > Dolomedidae > Dolomedes > Dolomedes plantarius. Next base: position 182,689,815 of record OU015490.1, read on the forward strand.
GTATAACGAAGGTGTAGTTATAGATAGAAAATTGAAGCAAACACAGAGACCATTTATGTTGGCTATAACGAAATGTTATAGATCCGTGTCTACGGATGCGCTAAATGTACTATCAGGCTGTATGCCACTGCATCTGAACGCAAGAATAAATTGTAAAATGTTTAAAATATATGATGAAGGTGTAGAGATTGAAATAGGTGATGAAGTATTGAATAGAGAAAATTGTGAAGTAAGAACAAGCAGAATAAGAAAATGGAAAGATTTAATGAGTATTGAATGGACGTATGATAATATGCCGAAGACACAAGTAAGAATATATACAGATGGCTCTAAGATTGAGGAAAACGCGGGAGCTGGTGTTGTGGTATACATGCAAGACAATGAAAAGGAGATATATAGGGAAAGGATTATAAATGGCAACTCTTATCTGGCAGAATTGAGAGAGATTCAAATTGCGATAGATGTTATGAAAATTAAAGAAATTAAGAGTTTTGATATCTATACGGACTCTAGGAGTACGCTGGAAACATTAAAGACGGTTAATTATAAAGGCGAAATTTCGGAAAAAAATAAACAGGTTATAAGTAATGAAGATATGAATATCAGCTTCCATTTGGTTAAAGCGCATGTTGGTGAAGAGGGGAATGAGGAGGCTGACAGAGTCGCGAAAGAGGCAACAGAGCTCGAATATGCAGGCACAACTTATAAACACTCTAAGAAAAGAGTTAAGGGAAAGATTAAAAGAGAATAAATGACCAATTGGCAGGAGTTATGGAATGAGTCTGATAAGGGCAGGAAAGTGTACGAAATATATCTTGAAGTTTCAGAAGACAGACTTTGTAATGATTTCAAGTTAAATCAAGCTATTACAGGACATGGGTGCTTTGCGGAATACCAGCACAGAATACATAAGAAAGATGATAAATGTTGGTGTGGGGAGAAACAGACTGTAGAGCATTGCATCTATGAATGTATCGATCTACAGGCTTACAGAGAAAGATTTCCCCCAGATTACACAAGCTGGAGTAAACACAAACTCTTTGTTGACTATTATAGTAAAAAAGTAATAAAAGATATAGTGGGGGTTCTGATGGATGTCGATATCCCTTTTTTTCCCGTTGAGGTTTTTTTTTCTAATTATCTTTGTGTTTTAAAACAATATATGAATTAATATGGTATGCTATTAAATATCGAATTATATGGCTTGTAAAAGTAATTAACTTGAAAATTGATTGAATTTAATAGAATAATTTGTATGAAATTGTTGAAATATTAAATAACTGAATGTGTAAAAGTAATGTAAGTAATATAGATATTGCGAATTGTGAATTTGTTTGCTATACGTGGTTTACAAATATTAATTTATGTATGTAATGTGTTTATAATGTTTAAATTATGTTTTATAAAAGCAGTTGCTTTATGTCAGTATATAAATGCTTATATTTTGTTATATAAGGGCAGATGCCTTTATGCATGTATATACTTATATGAAGTTAAATGTTCACATATGAATTGTTAACTAAATTGTAGTTAAAATTTTGTTGTTGAAGTTTAAAGAGATAAAGCAGTGACTAGGTTGAAGCAGAGCACAGGAACTGGCTCAGGATTCTGGAATTTAAATTATTATTTATTATTAAATTGTTAATTTTATCTTAATTTGAAATTTGGTAGCTATTTAATGGACTCGAGGGGTCTATGTGACCTAGCCTCCGATCTTTTGGGTCGGCGTCTGGGGAGATTGTGTTGTGGCGGCCAGGCATCAGTTGAATTCCGTGTGGGTAACGCCGGGACGGAGATATACTTGCATTATACCATAATACCCGGTGCAGGACCAGTGTGGCGGTGCATAACGCAGCTGTTCAGCATCCTCTCTTCACGGTGTCTCCAGACTCGAATGCGACCATCGTGGTGTTGCAGACAGAAGCGTGACTCGTCAGTAAAGACAATTTCATTCCATTCTGCCGTCCACATCCTTCTGTCATCACACCATTGGCGGCGGAGACGTCTGTGGTTCTGCGTCAAGGGTTGACAAAGCAATGGACGTCTTGCGGACAGACCACTCTGATGTAAACGGTGTCGAATGGTACGCGCAGACACTGGATGATGCGTTACAGACTGCATGAGCTGTGCTGTGGTTCGTGATGTGACTGAGCGATCCGTCACTGCCATGCGCGCAATTTGCCTGTCATCACGTGACGTGGTGCGCTGAGGTGGATGCGATCAAGCACGCCGGTCCGTCGTACCCTCCTGCATCCAACCATCACATATCCGCATTACAGTTGTTTGGTTTCGTCCAACACGACTACCGATTTCCCTGAAAGATAATCCACAATCTCGGTAGGCCACTATCCTTCCTCTGTCGAACTCGGATACTTGATCAAAAGATGATCGTTGTTTTCGACGAGGTATAATTGATCGTTTTTTTGAAAAACCACAAGAAAAACACAATTGCCGAACTTGAAATCATCGAAATCTCCAAGCCTTAAATAGCGCTTTGAAGTGGCGCCACAGGCGCGCGTGACGTGCGTCTGAGCTGAAATTCTAATCATTTGCATATCTCACCTCCGCTAATGCATGTTGTAAATTTCATGTTATTTGCATGTTTCCTTCAGGGTGTTGCATTCACAGTGGCCAGCAGTGTATATATATCTATAAATTTATATATATATATATATATATATATATATATATATATATATATATATATATATATATATATACATATATATATATATATATACATATATATATATATACATAT